>CAJJDN010000006.1:554208-568499 GCA_905182985.1 Paramecium sonneborni
ACATCTAGCAAAACAATTTGATCATTTCTTTAAATCTATAGAAAATCTTTCCATTCAATTTCTTTATATCCCCCTCTATAAGGAACAGAAGAGCTACATATAGTTTATGCAAAACCACAATAGTCATATTCATTTATGTTAATTAACTTTTAACATGCAATACAATCTCTATTTTTATATTTAAAATTAAATACTTTTGTTATCCTCTGAGTTTAACAACTTTGTATATATCTCTTAAACCATCTAATAATATCATTTTTTATGTTAAAGTTTACTGTCCAATAATAATTTTAATAGCCTATAATGCTTCTATAAGTCCGATTAATCCAGGCATAACTCCAAATACTCCAGCCTCATTACAATTCTAAACAGTTTTAGGACATTAAGGAAATAAGCATCTATAACAAGGTCCTGACATACCATAAACTGTTATTTGACCTTCCCAACCAACTGAAGAACCAGAAACTAAAGGTTTATTTAAATAAATAGCTGTATCATTAATTAAATATCTTGTAGCAGGATTATCTGTGGCATCTAATATCACATCATAATTCTAAAATATTTAAATTGCATTAGCAGATGATAAATTATTATTATGTGTTATAACATTAACTAAAGGATTAAACTATTAAATTTATAACTTAGCAGATTCACACTATATAAATACTATAATTAAATACCTTATTCATTCCTTATCTCTCATTACTATGGATTATTTGACGATGTAAATTAGACACATCTACATTATCACCATCAACTAATCCTATAGTTCCAACTCCTGCTCCTGCTAAATAATATATTGCAGGTGCACCAATACCTCCTGCTCCCACAATTAATACTCTTGCCTTTTGAATTTGTTTCTATCCTTACAATCCTATTTCAGATAATATCATCTATCTTTTATATCTGTTTATATGTTCATAACCTAATTCATTATTAAATTCATTCTATTTATCTTATTGGAAATCCTTTTCTTACTCAAACTCTATGTTATTTAACTTTAGAAGTCTTTGTAAGTATTCAATATATTCTTTCATTATTTATTTTTTTATTTATATATGTATATATTTCATCTTCTTATATAAGGGTTTATAAAGTTTAAAAAAGTGCTTTTTGAGTCCAAATTTAGTATTTCTGCATATAACTACTGTGCTAACTAAGTTTACTTTGTTAAATAGTATGCCAAACCTATTTGTAATATTTAAAACTAATACATAAGTAACTTTTGGCTTCTAAATTATACACATCATATTTAAGTACTTAGAATAAATATGATATTGCCAATTACAATTGATTATTTTTTATCAATACAAAACCTTTATAAATCTACAAAAATACCCGCTTTTATCCATCCTCTATGACTATGAGGTCTCAATTTCAAATATTTATATGTACTAATCAAGGCATCTCCATAACATTATAAACTAATTGTACTCATCACTTTATACATATAACAATAATAATTACAAATCAAGTACCAGCCCTGCTGTAATATTTATTAATTTTCTTAATTTCTTAAAAGTTCTTTTAAAGTCGCAATTACCTCTTTATATTTTTTTAAACAATATTGAGAATAAGCTAATATCAAAATCAATTTTACCTAACCATAAAACAACATCAGGATCTGATTACTTTTTTAAAAGAGTTTCAAATATTTATTTTGCTTTATCTGGTTACCCATAAAATAGATGATCAATCCCTTTTTATTGTATTTATTAATAATACCATCATAAATTGTAGGATCTGATAATAAATCAATCCTTTCATTCTTTTTTTAATTATAAATTTGAGATAAATAATCTATTTAAATTTAAAATTCCAAAAGACCGTCTTAATTTTAATTTAAATTTTACTATCCTTATAAATTTTTTTCATTTTATAAGAAATTTCCTACCAGAAAGCCTTCTCTTTATTGATTTCTGTTATTATTATTTTAATTTTTAGGATTTATGATATCCCTAAAATAATTATCTTTTATACTCAAATTGTTAATTAAATTATTTCAAAAAAAGAGTATTAGTCATGTTTTATTGTGTCATTAGTTTATTCAAGTTTTCTAAAAATTAGCTAAACTTTATGAACCATTTTTTTAGTTCATCAGAGCAAATTTAATTTCTAATTAATTTCTATCTCACTAAATTTTTAATTTTATCATCAAGTTCTGTATAATTAGAGTTTACTAAATCTTATTCAGAAAAATAATCGATTTAGTTTTTAACTTATTTTTATATTTATAAGATTGGTTTTGAAATCATTTCAATATATTAATCCAACAAATCTAGTGCCTTTTATGAATCATTTTCTTGCAGTTTCATCCATTCTGTTAACTCTTAAATTGGTATTATTTCATTTTTATGGTTATCATGAGAATTTTCTTTAAAACAATCGAAACATAATAATCTATTTTTGTTTTTACACATAGAAGAAAAACAAAATCCAATAATACTTTGTGTTTTATGATTTGCATAAGTGCATTAAGGCCAATCTTGCATTATTAATTTTTTATAAATTTAGAAATATTAATTGAATAATAACAAATTTATCTGGTAAATAAGTAAATCATTTATTCATTGATTTTATTAAAGACTTTACAAATCTACGTATACTCTTATTTTCTTTAACTACTTCTAATGGAATCATATTTAACATTTCGATTGTCTAATTGATTTATGTATTCAATCCATTTAAAAATGGAATCCAAACAAATAAAAAAATAGATACTAGAAGTACTATAAAGATTATTAATAATATTAATTAAATGTTTTATATGTTATCCATGCCACTTGAAATAAGATCTCTCTCATAAGTGATTATATTTGTTATTGCATCATAAATATAGTTATATAAAGCTCTATCAATCTCAAAAAATTAAGTTGCATTTAATAATTGAGAATACTAAGTGATATTCTTATAAAAATTTTGAATATTAATTCTAAAATACTCTAAAAAATAAGATTCAGCATTATAAATTCCCTAAATTAGATAATAATAAATAAAATTACTAATTACAAATTAGAATTGATAATTTGTTAACATTGATCAATTTCAGAAGTTTTCATAATTTATTAGCAAAGATTGCCATAATAGATATTGATGTATTTGTCTCTGAATGTTTATAATTAAGATAAAATATCAAAATTAAACTAATTAATTTTATTATTTTAATTACTGAGCTCATTTTTTCAGCATTTCCTGTAAAGATAGTGAGATTATTTATTGCATATTCAGATACAAAAATACCTCTGATTTTCGTATTATAATCGAGCATCATCAACTTCTATATATTTACATAATATCCATAATTATTGATAGTATATAAACTTTAATAATATTGAGGCAAAAGAAAGTTTATTTATGACTATTACGATTAGCTTCCAAGTATATTATAAACAGTAAATACTAAAGTAAAAACTGATATAACAAAAAATCTAGAATATAAACATAAAATACTATATAATTATCCCTTAATTTCCCTTAATCCTATTTTGTCTATACTTCTTAATAATCTTCTTTCTATTTTAAGTTTACCTTAAAAGTATATCAGATTCATCTTCATCTGGAGTTTTAAGGACTTCTATTTTCTCTTCTAAAGGCTCTTTCTCATCTTCTGAACTTTCAAAACCTTGCTATTCTTATTTATTTTAAAGTTCCTCTATACTTACATAGTTTTTAAGAAATCTATCACATTTCTTATAAAGAACATCTAAATGATAGGTTGGAATATCTAAAAATAGAAATAGAATATTTTCTCTTTAAGTTTTAATTGCAAACATAAGAAAAATAAATTTAATCATAGCCATAACAGAAACAAAAATTGAAGCAGACAATAAAATCAATAAATTTACTTATGGATTATCCATTTAATCTTTGATATTTTCATAAGTTTAACTTGAAATATCACATAATTATTAGTAGAGTACATCAAAATAATTATAAACTATTCCTTAATAATATATATTATCAAAAGTAATAGATTAGTAATTAGTTATTGAAGAATTCAATGCTAATGAACAAAATACAACTAAAGCTGTTTCTAATCTTAATTAATTATCATAAGAATTATTATCTTTATAAAATCTAAATTTAATTTCATCTTCAAATTTTGTTTAGAAATTTAAATAATCTATTGAATTCATAGCAGAATTGAAATCAATAACAGAAGAAGCTGATATAGAAATATCATTTGCAATTTCTGTAGTATTGTATGTATAGAGATTAGCTGAATAAACAGCTAAATCTAAAACTCTAGAAGTTAATCTATTAATCTCAATTAATTAGTTATTAATTAATTATAGTATTTCAACATCGACTCTATAATTATTGAATTATTAAGAACAAAAGTATTATTATAAACTGGTCATAGCTAATATAAATACAATCCATAATGAAGAATAAATTTTAAAAGTAGTAATTTATGGATGTTTATGATGTGTTCTTAAAGCTATTTAAATTAAATTAGCAGAATTACTATAAGTAAATAGTTTATAATCATCTTCATCTTCAAAATTATTCCCCTAATTTCTAAATAAAGAATTCTCCTCTTCTTCTTCTTCTAGAATTTGTAAAAATAATTATTCCTATTCTTCATTAATACTAACAATTTAACCATTGATATATCTTTTTGTAACAATACTTCCTGCTAAATCAATTGATGGAACACTTTCAGTTTCTGCATTGCATTATTTAAATAGATCCCTTATTTCATCTACTTGTGGATTTTCATATAATTCTTACATGTAACTGAATAAATTAAGATCTACATCTTAACAATCTTAATTTCTTAAAGGAATTTAACTGTCTTAACTCATATTTGCCAAATTAGATATTTTTTACTAAGAAGTTGCTTTTAATATTAATTCTGAATCGGGATTACTAACACTACCTGTATTCTATGCTCCTTTTTTTATCATATATTTAAGATTTGCTTCATTTTTTTCAATCTTATCAAGTTTAATTATGTAACATCCTGTGCGTTCACTCTTTTTCTATTCTTCATCACTATCATTTGGATTATGAAAAGGTAAAACAATTTCTTTAACTTAACAATTAAAATAATAAAATCCTTCTTTTTTTGGAATTTTAGAAAAAACATCTTTTCCATTTTTAGTTAATACATCTGAAATATAATCATTTAGTTTTATTCTATCTCCTAAATTTTTTATTTCTAATTCAAAAAAAGTTATTGCACTTGAAGACATTTCCATAATCTAAGTAAATTTATCAATTACAAAATATATCTATGTTCTTAATGTTGCTTCTGATTTAAAAGTTGTAATATATACAAGAGAATCTAAATGTAATGTAACCTAATATGTTAATGGAAATAGATATCCATTTTTATGTTTAAATAATCTATTTTAATCAATATCTAGATATTCACTTTCTATTCCAACTTCTTATCTTAAATTGAGTACAAAATTATCAAAAAAGTTGCTCATGTATTTATCATGATTTTCTGCATATTTTTAAGGCATTAAAGTATTAATTTTTTTTCCAACAACTTCTTCTTTAGTATATCCAAAATATGCTGTAAATAATGAATTAATTTACAGTATATTACCAGTGTCTGATTTTTTTGCGCTTACATAAATGAATGGGATTTGATCAGTATCAAAATTTATCATATCTTTATGTACTTACTAATTTTTTCTTAAATGTTCTTTCAATTATCTTGCTTTATTTAATACATTAATTCCTCCTTTAGAATCATTCATAACATGAATCATAAAATTTCCAAAAACTTACATAGTTTATGGCATATTCTAATTTATTTTTTGCATGTTTTCATAATTTTCTCTTGCATCATTAGTTACTCTACTAATTCTTGCACCAATATTCATAAGTCTTCCTAAATCAGGTTGATCTTCTTTTAATTCTATCCAAAATTCTTTATGTAAATTTGCAGAGAATTTCATTTTCTCTTCACATAAAGATAAATAATTTTTAAATGCAATTGCATTAACAATATCATCATCTTCTCCTTATTAAGAATTCATTCCTTTACTTCTTATATCTTTTTTATATCTATAAATAATAAATTCTTAATAAAGAGCAGGTTTTGTATATTGAGCAAGTTCAAATTATTCTAAAGCTTTCTATTTATTGTTTCTTCTCTCTATTAAGAATAAAGCATAAAAAATTCTTAAATAAGTTGAATTTGGAAACTTTTTTAAACCTTACACAAACATTCTGTCTAATTCTTAGATTAGTCCTCTAATTATTTCATCAATATCATTTTAACCTCCTTTCTTTCTTTATTTTAATTTTGTTTTTAATGGACAATCATCATAATTACAAGTTTCTTTGTGTTTTTCTATATAACCAACAAGTAACATATAAGAATTTCTATCTTTGTCTTAATTTTGTATTAATTGTAATACATATCTTATATGACTCCAAATTTGTTCTCCACTTCTAAATTTTGTTTATGATTTAACAAGAGTTTCAATTTTAGATTTCTTAGTCATTAACATTATACTAATTATAAATGGAACACCTATCAACCAAGCAATAAATCCACCTGTAAATTCTGTTGTTTCTAAGACTTTGCAAACTAATAACATAAAACATGCCCATAAATAAAGGGTACTACATATACAATAAAATAATCCAACTTAAAAATCATAGTAAGGATCATTAAAATTATATTATTTAAATAACCAAAGCGATAAAATAAATGAAGTTATTACCATAATCCATGCTTATTCAGTATAATTAGGCCTAAGTAAACTAAACATTAATTAGCAAGTAATTTTATTAGTAATAAAAGCAACTTCTCCATTTGAATCCTATCTTGCTGATCTATCATTAGTACTCATAGCTGGCTCAAAAAATGCATAAGCAACAATACTACAAATTATAGAAAATATTATAATAAATGTTAAATCTAAAACGGCATGAAATGTGTGCCAATCTTACCAACATTCAATAAAAATATTATTGTAGCCATATATTACATATTTTCCTGTATCTGGATCTACATAACATTGTAAAATTGAAGTTAAGGTCTCCGTTATTGGTAAAAATCCAACAGTAACAACAAAAGATGTTATTTTTTTTAACAATAATAATGGCCAGAGCCAATAAAATCGATTACGAGAAAATGAATATGATACATATATAATATCTAGTATGATTAACAATATAAAAAATAGCAGAATGTATACAGTCATTAAAAGCGATTCGTAAGTTAAACTTGGAATGTAATTGCTTATTTGAAATAAGTTTTATACTTGAGTAATAAATTCCATAAAAGTGTCTTATTTCCATAAATAATAAATAGTAACATAAAATGGAAATTGATGCATTTGAAAATAATCTAAAGCATTAAAAAAATAGAATCCAAACATTCCTTCTTCTTCATCCTCACTATTACGAATAACAAAAAGAACTTGAAAGGTTGTTAATTTTAATTGTTCTAAATAATAATCTATGCCTCTCTTCTAATTACCCATTAACAAAGCATCATCAATTCCCTATTTTTCTTAATCTTACATATTAATCAAATTTAATTATATAAATAATCATATTATTTTCTCTTTTTAAAATATTTTGATTAGTATATTTATTCCTTCTTTTATTAACATCAATAATATTACAAATATCAAAAAATAAATACAAAATATGCATAAAATTTCTAAAATTATTATTATTAATGTAAAAGTTTTATAAAGAATAAAAATAATCAAATTCTTTTCTCAATATTTCCAAAATATCAACATGAATAATATTTACAAATAATAAATTATGATCATTTATGAGAAGTTAATAAATTAATCATTCCAAAATAATTTTTGAAGTCCAATTAATGTTTATTTTTTGAAGAGGATATTTTAATGTTTTAAAATATATTTCTCTTATTGAACAATTTAGGATATAGTGAGCAATCCTAATTTTATCCCTTAGGATGATCTTTTAAAAATTTTAAAGTGATCTATTTCAACAATAGATTAAATTTTATTTGTTACAAATTTGATATACTTCTTCAAAATCATTATGCATCTTATTGCTATAGTAATAGTTGTAAAACTATAGATTCATTGCCCTAATTTTCTTATGAAATCACAAAGTTTTTATTATCTCCAAAATATTTCTTTATTTTTATGTAATTAAATGACCAATAGACTAGTTGGACATCAAAATTGATAACTTGAACATAAACTGCTTATTTAAAATTTAAAATTACTTATCTTGATACATGACACACTATAGCCTATTCACATTAATTGAGTTTATCTGCACATAATTTGTATATTCCAAAAATTAAACACAAAAAAATTAGCTGGATTTTAATAATTTGCACTCTTTATTAGTTTTTTTTTTTGATTAATATCATTGATTTAAGGTTCTATTTAAATAAACTTGCTCAGAAATTTAGTAATTTCTTAAAGTAATAGGAATAGACCTTAATTTCAATAATAAATTATTGTATAAATTATAATTTAACTAATAAAGCAATTCATTTTATTCAACTGCAATTTATTCTTTCAGTAATCACATTATTGATCATATTGAAAATTGAATTTACATCCAATTATTCAGGATTTGTAAATAAAGCCTCAAATCTATCCAAATCTTTATTATTTGATTTTTTCACTGTACTTACTGAAATATTTGGTTCTAAAAATTCTTCTAGATCTTCAGGACCTAAATTTAGTATATTCATTGACTCTGAAAATTTAGCTATGTTTTTAGGTTTATTTTCACCCTTTATACAAACTTTAGCTTGATTGCCTTTATTAAGTTCCATGAAATTCTCTCTATAAATACGTTTCAATAAGAATATTAACATATTGATTTAATTTTCATACTTCTTGTTTCCAATTTTCCCTTATTCATTTTTTCTCATTTCCTTTTCTAAAAATAAAATTATTCTTTACCTAATTCAGATACTGTCTATGCATATTTTTAGGCATAATCATTTTTATAAACTTCAAATTCATTAGATTTCTCTTCAAACTTTTATCTAAAGTGTTTTATTGCCTAATCTTTTCTATTTATTTCTTCTTTTAATTTCTTAACTTATTGTATTAGATCTTATTTTTCAGAATCATTAGGTTTCTAATTGGAAAGTTAATCAATTTTATCTCTTAATTCTTTAATATTTGTATCTTTTCTTGTATTGTCTTATTTAAGTTGTTTATTTTTTTCTTAAATACTCTTAATTTCATCTTAAATTTATTTTTCTTATGCTTTCATTTAGTCATATTTCTCTTTAAATTCTTTAAAATTCATATTTTATCTTTCATTATCTTTATTTATTCTTTTTAATTTTTCATTTTCTGTTAATAAATCTTCATTTTATTTTTTTATTTTTTCCACAATTTACTTTTAATCTTCTCTGTCTCCTCTAAATTAATCAGCTACATCTTTTTTCCTCTATATTTCATCCTTTAATTAATTAATTATTTAATCTTTCTAAGAAATTATCTCATTTAAAGCCTAAACTTTATCTTCTGGTACAAATTTATTTTAAACTTAATTTAATTCGTTTATAATTTTTTAATTTTCTTATTTATATTATTTTTAAAGTTCTTAAATTGTTTAATCTCTATTCTTAATTAAATCTTATAAATGTTAATTTTATTAATTATTTTTTTTCAATTCTTATTCATAAATCATATTAGCTTACTTTAATTAATCAATTTTTTATTCTGCCAATCTTAATTAAATTTTATATTAATTTGATTTTACTTCTGCTTCAGTCACTCTGCCTTATTATAATAATAAAGTTATAGGCACTTACTCTTCAGATTTTTGTTTATCCAACTAAACTTATTTTGTTGTAGATGGTTTTTTGAGACTAGGAATTTTGGGTTTATATTTTTCAAGTTATTTAGATATATTTTAATTTTCAGTTTAAAGTGCAGTTAATTTATCTGACAATTCTTTTATTTATTATTTTTATTGATTTATAGTTTATTGTAACTATTTATTTTTATCATTATTTTATTTCTATTTTTACATATTTTATGCAAGCTAAACAACATTTTCATGATATGATTAAAGCAATTCTTTAAACCATTATTATTCTTTAGTTGGATTTAAACTCTTTTTATAAGCATCATTCTAATTAAAATATTAATTTTATCTACATTATAATTCTTACATATCTTAATTGAACTTCTCACTAATCAATTCCATTGTATTATTTTATCTTTCTATTATCTCTTCATATATTTCTTTTTGATTTACTAAATCAATATTAATCTTTTAAATAATATCAGCATTTTCTTCATTGTCTTTTACTAACACCTCAATCTTTTATCTAAGTTCTTATATTAATTATTTTCTTGAGGTTTCAATTTCTTGATAATTGGTTTTCATTTATTCAATTTCAAAATTTTAAATGTAAAATTTTTCATTTATCTCTCTTCTTTCATTAGTTAATAATTTAGTCTATTCTTAGTAAACTTAATTTTATTCATCTCTGATATTGAGTTCAAGTTTTAATTTATTTAACTCTGAGTTCTTTTATTCAAGAGTTTTTTTAAAATCATCATTGATATAACTTAATTTTATTTCCATTTATTCAAGATTACCCTATTATTATGAAACAAGAGAAGCATAATCTTAAATTTATGAGCTCAGATGATCAATTTAATAATCCTTTTCTTATAGTTAATTAATAATTTTGTCTCTCTCAAGTCTCATTTCAATCATGGTCTCTTTGAGTTAATTTAAATCATCTGCAAGAATAGTTTATTAAATTGGAAAATCTTTGGTTTATCCCTATTATAAATATGTACTTTTTGCTTTGAGTTGATTAAAATCAAATTCTATTTACATTTTTTATTATCTGGATTTATTTAATTCTTATTCCAATTCTCTTATTTTCTACATATATAAATCAGATATTTTTCTTTCTTCTTCAATATTATTAAGAGTAGGTGTTATAGTTTTATCTACTGAAGAATTATTACTTTTACTATTTCTTCTTTAAATGTCCTTTTACTTTTAATTTTAAACTAGTTTCTCAATTTTATCTTACATAGTCCTAACCTCTCGAATTAAAGCATCTTCTCTCTAAGCATATTAATCTCTTTATGCTTTGAGTTAATCCTGAACTAATAAATATTATTATTCTAATGATTTATTGTCCATTAATAATTAATCAATAGATGCTTTATGTTATTAACATAATTTACTCATTTCCAATTATAATTCATTTTATGTAATTGATTTTTCTTTCATAATATTATTAATTTGATCTTAAAGACATAATTATCTATCTTGAAGTTACTTTTCAAGATTATCTCTTCTTTAAAATTCAATATCTGTTTTTTCTTTTAAAATAATAAATTCACTTTTAGTTTTCTCAATATCAATTTAGTTTTATTGATTAACTTTTTAAAGTTTTTAATTTTTGAATTATAATTCTTACATTTATTCTTCATATTAAGATTATTATTGTATTTTTTGATCTAATTTGAATTATGTTTCTTTAAGTTGAATATTAGTATTTTCATTTTCTTTTTTTAAATCATTAATAATTTTTTTTAATTTTTAAGCTTCTTCTTAATAGGCAACAATTTCAATTTCATAACTGCTTTGTAATTTACCAAGTTCTTTTTCCCATCTTTTTCTAGCTTCTTCTTTTACATCTTATAAACTATTAGCTTATTTTAATGTTTATTCTAGAGCATAAATTTAAGATTCATATTCTAATCTTTCTTTTTTAATTAATTCATCTTATTCTTTTAATTTTTTGATTTCTTATCTTAATTTTTCATTTTCTCTTTAACTTTTCCATAATTCATCTCCTAAATGACCAGCTTATTTAGTTTATTCATCAACTTACTTTTCTAATAATTAAGATTTAGAAATAGTGTCATTACATTTTTTTTCTAATTCTTTTTTTGATTTTTCTAATATCTAATATTCTTTTTTTAATAAATCATCTGTGATATTCTTAGATTGATTAGATGAGAAATTATAACTTGATCCTTATTATTATATAAGCATATCTTCTAAATGAGCATTTTCTTCAATTAATTTTTCTTCTCTCAATTTCAATTATGTAATTCGAGCATTCAGTCTATTAACTAATTCATCTCTAGTTTCTTCAACTCTAATATTAGAATTTTATAATCCACTATCATTTAATCTTTTAGAAATAACTTCAATCTCTTCATTCATTTATCTATTAATTTATTCTAGTTTTTTATTTTGATCAAGTACAGATTCATACTTACGATATAACATAACATAACTCTCTTTTTCAGGTTAATGTTAATTAAAATATTATTCTCTAGCTTAATAGTCTTATATTTTCATTTATAATATTTCATTCTCCTTAACTACTTCTTTAAGTTAATCTTTAGTATTACTGTTAAATTGATGTTTCTGTAATTACAATCTTAACAACTCAATTTCTCTATCTTTTTCTTCTATCATAAGTAATACTCTTTGACTTCTAAATTCATTATCTTATCTTTCTTATTCAATTAAGTGATTTAATAACTCTTTGATTGAATTTCCATCCATTTCTTAATTCATAAACTATTCTAAAGCATCATTAAGTAACTGGTTTTATTAAGTTAGATATTTAACTCTTTATTGAAGTATTTTATTCTCTTCTTCATTAAACTATTCACTTCTAACATTACCAAATGTCTCTAAATTTCCGAAGCCTGGTGAAGTAATTGTTCTATTTTAGATATCTTAATCAATATATTAATCTAAACGGTCAGAATCACATTCAAAACTAACAGAAATTCTACAATCCAAATTATCTCCTCTTATGTAAATAAAGTCCTCTTGAGCTTCAACATTCTTTACTTTAATAGTTATTACAGTAGTCTCCCCTGGAAGAAGTTAAATTGCATTTGGAGTAATTTCATAATTTTTGAAAAGTCTGAATGCAAAATTAAGCACAACCTTTCTATTGTTCTTGATAGTAATCTAATAATTATATTTTTGTATACTGTTTTTTCTTGTCCTTTTTTTTAAAATTTCAAATGTTTAGGTGTAATCTCAACGTCTGTCATAAATTTTGTATTATATATATTTTATTGTATAATTATCAATAGACTCTCTTCTTTGGTGGCACAGTGTCAAATTCATTAGGATCCATAGTTTTTGAAATAACCTAAAATATTAGAATATATATCTATACATCTCTATAAGTCAATTGAATATCTCCTTATTTAGTATCTTAAATTCTAGCAAGAGTATGTTTCATCCAATTTTTATCATCTCTATCAGGATAATCATCTCTAGCATGAGCACCTCTAGATTCCTTTCTATTAAGAGCACCTTCAATAGTCATTTTCCCTTATACTATTTTATTGTTATAGCAAATAAGTACATAATAAATTTTCTAATTCTAAACCTTCAATCAAATCAGAATTCCAAACTAATCCTTTATCTTTAATTCTAACATCATCTTTTCTTGAATAGATTTCCTTTACTTTTTCAACACCTTCTTAAAGTGTTTTTTCAATTCTGAAAACAGCTGCATGTTTTTACATTGTTCTCTATAAATCTTTTCTAACTTATGCAATAGTTTATGATCCTTCATGATATCTAAGTCTATCAATTCTTGCAATAGCTGCTTCACCAGCATTCTTTGGTAAATCTGGTTATTTTTATCCAGGTTTCCATTTCTCTCCTACCAAATTAGCTGCTTATCTTCCAAAAACGACAATATCTAATAATGAATTAGCTCCTAATCTATTTGCACCATGAACTGAAGCACAAGCAGCTTCTCCTGCAGCTAATAATCCAGGTACAATTTAATCTTTTCCATTAACTTAATTTAACACTTCTGTTTTATAATTTGTAGGTATTCCACCCATATTATAATGCACAGTTGGTAATACTGGTGCTGGTTCCTTAGTAACATCAACTCCTGCAAAGATTTTTGCTGCTTCACTGATACCTGGTAATCTTTCATGAAGTAATTCAGCAGGTAAATGATTTAAATGTAAATAAATATGATCTTTTTCTGGTCCAACTCTAAAGAATACTAGAATAATAATATACCCTCTTCCTTCTAAAATTTCTTTAGTCATAGCTCTAGAGACAACATCTCTACTAGCTAGATCTTTAGCAGTAGGAGCATATCTTTCCATAAATCTTTCTCCCAAAGAATTTCTAAGAATACCACCTTCTCCTCTACATCCTTCAGTCATAAGACATCCAGATCCATAAATACCAGTAGGATGGAATTAAACAAATTCTAAGTCCTCCATTGGTAAACCAGCTCTGATAGTCATACCACCACCATCACCAGTACATGTATGTGCAGATGTGCATGATTAAAAGGCTCTTCCATAACCTCCAGTTGC
>CAJJDN010000006.1:569425-686787 GCA_905182985.1 Paramecium sonneborni
GTAGGAGCATATCTTTCCATAAATCTTTCTCCCAAAGAATTTCTAAGAATACCACCTTCTCCTCTACATCCTTCAGTCATAAGACATCCAGATCCATAAATACCAGTAGGATGGAATTAAACAAATTCTAAGTCCTCCATTGGTAAACCAGCTCTGATAGTCATACCACCACCATCACCAGTACATGTATGTGCAGATGTGCATGATTAAAAGGCTCTTCCATAACCTCCAGTTGCAATAACAGTATATCCAGCTCTAATTCTATGAATTGATCCATCAGCCATTGACATACAAACAACTCCTCTGCATGCTCTAGAAATATTTAATAAATATAAAATTACCCTTATTCATCCATCATTAAATCTAATGCAAAATATTCAACAAAGAAAATGCAATCAAAACCTAATGCTCTACCAAACAGTGTATGTAACATAGAATGTCCAGTACGATCAGCTACTGCACAACATCTATATGCTTATCCTCCTGTTCCAAATTTTAAACTCTATCCTCCAAAAGCTCTTTAATATATTTTGCCTTCAGGTGTTCTAGAAAATGGTAAGCCATAACTTTCCAATTCATAAACAGCCTTTGGTGCTTCTTTACACATATATGTAATAGCATCTTAATCTCCTAACCAATCTGATCCTTTTATAGTATCATATGCATGCCTATATTCATTTTATATTTAATACCATCTCCAATCATCTTCTGTCATATTACCTAAGGCTGCATTAATACCTCCTTAAGCTGCTACTGTATGAGATCTGGTTGGAAATAGCTTAGATATGCATGCAGTCTTAAAACCTAATTCAACTAAGCCAAATGCTGCTCTTAATCCAGCTCCACCTGCTCCTACAACTACTGCATCATAAGTATGATCTATGACTGTGTATTTATCTGTCAAATGACCCTTTTCTTATTAATTATTAGTATTACTTATGATGGTCCTTTCTCTGGTTTATTATTGGCAACTACTGCAAAACGACTCATTAGTTTCATAGCTTATTGTCTAAACAATGCCTATTTTGTAATTGCTAACATCAAATTAAAAAGATATTTTAATTATTTTATGCTTTAGAAATCGTATTCGGAAGGAGTTGGTGCTGGTTTCCCATTAACATAAAATATTAGATATCAATTAGCTAAAACTAAAGTTGATGATCTCTTTATTAAGTGGCTTACCTAATCTCAAACATAAAAGTTAATATCACAATTAATCAAAGATGCAAAAGATTCTAAACAAAATAATCTAATTGCTAACCTAATGCATTCTTTACTAATAAAATGATTATTTCAGGTCTCTCATAAAGTGCTTTATTAAACTCGCCTAACATAAAGTCTTAAAAACCTTCTATTCCTACTAAAATAGATTCAATTTATAATTTAAAACTTAAGATTCCAGAAGATCTCTCATAATCATTAACTTAATCATAAATATTTTTTAAAAAATGTCATGTTGAAGAAACATAAAATTATGATTTAGATCTATTTTCCAACCTAAGAAATCAATTTGTATTTAAAATCTTAATAAAATGTATATTCCATGTATTTATTCAAAAAAATCATCAATGAAATTTTGGTAAATCAGACTTATTGATGCTATCCATTTCCAATCAATTACAACGATTTTATGTGGACTTTGTAAATACTTAACCAAACTTTTGATGATTGCTATTGAAGGAAATGTTAATAAAATTACAAAATCTGGGTTTTTAAAGTATTGGAATTTAAATTTAGCTTAAAAAGAACCAAAAAAAAGATGTTTCTAAATTCCTAAAAAACCAAAAAATGATTTCATTTAATTTGACGATTTCAAACCTTTCATGAAGAGTACAAACAATTTCCTAAATAGTTTTACTTGAACAACATCCTGGATTAGAATTTTTGTCAGCAACACCTGAATTTTAAGAACGTTATGCTGAAACTTTTCATCATTTATGTAGAAAGGATAATGATAAAATTACTTGGCGTGACTTTAAATAAAGCAATTTATTTGATATTTTAGATACACCAGGAAAAGAAGATTATATAAATAAGGTACCTATTTTTATTTTTCCTTTGATATATGAGATAATATTTCTCATATGAACATTTTTATGTTATTTATTGTAAATTTTGGGAATTAGATGGAGATCATGATTTCCATTTAAGCAAAGAAGATTTCTCTCGTTACTCTACTCATGGGTTAAGTAGAAAAGTTATTGATAGAATATTGGATTAAATACCTTGTAGATTTAAAAGTTAAATAGATTAGAAAATGTCTTATGAAGATTTTATTTATTTTATTTTGTGTGAAGAAGATAAAACAACAATAAAATCAATTGAATATTGGTTTAAAATAATTGATTTTGATAATAATGAAATTATTACTGGTTTTGAAATGGATTACTTTTATGAAGAATTAAAATAAAGAATGGATCATTTAAATCATGAACCTATTTTATTTTAGGACTTTGTTTGTTAGATGGTTGATCTTTTACATCCTGAGAATGATATTCTGTTTAAATTTAATCATTTTTTAAATAGAATCTAAATGTTTGTGGTGTTTTCTTTAACTTTTTAACTAATTTGAATAAACTTATCGCTTATGAAAATAGAAGAGATCCTTTTTAAGTAAGAAATAATATACTAGATCATCCATGCTTTACTGATTGGGATAGATTCGCATTTCAAGAGTATGTCAGGTTAGCAATGGAAGAAGAAAATTAAGAATAAGGGGAAGTATTTGAAGGAGATAATATTTGGGATAATGAGAATTCATAATAATTATGATAAATATATTATTTATTATTATTTATTATTATTATTTCAATTCATAATACTTTCTCTATTATCCTTACCAATAATATTTTAATAGGCTATCTATAATTAAGTTGATGAATATTCATAGGTTGAAAATTTCCAACGATCAAAGTTAAATAAAGATAAGATTATATTCAAATTAGTTTTCATAAATTTTGGACAAGCTTAAGCTACTAAATAGATAAAAACTGGAAGAGTTCCATCCTACCCAGGATTATCATCTATTCCAGATATTTTTAATAATTAGGATATGTTATTCAAACAATCCGAAATCATTTCCAGTTTCTCAATTGGAGTCATCACTGAATCAATTTACTTAAAAGCTTATTTAAAATTATATTTTAAATACATTCACTCATTTTCTATAACATAGGCAATTCAGATAAACAAATTTTTACCTCTTGTTGCTCTTCTGAATGTTAAAGTTTTTTTTGACATTATTCTATAAAAGCTTAATCTTCTTTGATTTCGTTTATGGTACAATATTTCATCATGATTCTGCGAACAACAAATTTTTCTGCTGTCTCAAAACATAAATCAAGATAATAATTATTATTTTTTTTCTGATTTGAATTTTATGGGAAAAATGATTATTATTCTAATTTTTCTTCTACTAATTTCATATAGTTTTAAAATAATTTAGAAACTCTAAAATACTAAATTTATAATTTACATTTCAACATAAACTTAATCTCCTTCTAAAGCAAGTTATAAATGTTTGAGCCCACTCAATATATCTATAAAATCTCTAATACTTTAAAAGGGTAATTCTAATTATAGAGAATTTAAATCAGCTCCATTCACAATTTGCAAGAATTATTATTTTTCATTATCTTTTGGATCAAGTGATTTAGCTTTAGATAGATCTTAAATTGGAATCAAATTAGTTTATCCATACCTAAAACTCAATAAACATGGTATTTTGACATTTTTTAAAAAATAATTCAATCTTTTTTTTAATTCAATAGTTTTAAGCATTTTATTTAAAGTTTTAATTTCATTTCTCTCTGTTTGAAGTTATGTTATAACTTTCAAGAAAGTTTCCAACATTGCCTTTAGCTCTAAATAAGAAACAAAGAATACTTACGATTCTTAGCCTAAATGACTTTCTAATCGAACTCTTAAATCATTTCTTAACATAAGAGCGAAAGATTATTGCTAGTATATTAATTTGGAATCATTTTATAAATAGAGAGTAAATAATTTGCATATAACTATGGTGATATATTCTCATATTGTTTAATTATTTGACCCTTAGTTTCATATGACTAAATTACATAACATGGATTACATCTTTATACATATATATTAAATTGTCAAAGCTTAAAATAATATTATTTCTCAATTTAGACAAAAGTGATATTCGCTCAATCGAAATTAAAAACTATGCTACAACTTATTTTGCTTTAGAAATAAATAGTAACTCTTCTTTATCTTAAATATTGAACTTTTCAGTGAATTTAAAAGCTACATCTATATAATTAACATTGTAAAGATCAGAAAGTTTATGCACTATAAAATGCATATTATTAGCAAGCACTTTCTGTCCTTTCCATTATACATAATTACTCATATAATTATTTTCAATTTTTAAACCATATTTAATTAAAGTGTCTGCTAATTCTCTTAAATCTGTGTATCTTATCAATTATTTACCACCTAAAGAACCTTCTATTCTTGATTTCGATATTGTGTTTAACAATATTTATAAATCAGAAATAGAAAGTAAAAAAGAAGTAAAATGTTTTTCAGATTTTTCTTTAATATAAAAATTCAATTAAGTTTAAGGTAGTTCTATTAATTCTTTAAAATAATTAAAAACAGTTGTATTTGTTAATGCAATTTGAAGACCATCGATAACCTCTCCCTTCCAAGCATTCAATAAAATTTTACTTATTACTGCAATATTACTAGTTTGATATTAAGATGACTCTAATTATTATTAATTGAGAAACATAGCTGTAAATTCAGGTAATATCCATTTGTTAATTAGGAATTAAATCAATAAACTAAAAATATCTTCTTATTTATAAGATTAATAAAGAACTTTAAAAATTTGATATTACAATCTGCATAATGCTCTTATTATAAAAGGTAAATTATGTAAGCTATTTAAAATATTGTCACAAATAGAGTTAATGATCATTTCAGTCATTTTGCGTCGATCATATAGTATTTTAGCAGTTTCTTCTACTAATTATGGATCAATAATCCTCTATAATGGTGTTTAACAATATGATTATATGGCTGGAGTAATTTAGTCAATTATTGCATTCAAAAGATTACCAGGAATATTTGTTCTTCTGACATTCTCATAAACATTAATTTCATTATTCTCTTCTTTCCCTTACATTAATATTGGTATAAGATGAAACATTATCTTTCTTGCTTTATTTTCTTATTTTAGTTTCAAGAGTTTAGCAGATTCTTTACTTTCTTTTAATTTTAATTATGATTCATAAATTCTATTTTTTATATTATAATTAATATTACATCTTAGGATTCAATTCCAATTCTTCTTTTACATTCATTAATAAATTTAATGCTTATCCACAAATCTATTATATATATGATTAGCATAAAGGTCCTTTGCTAAATCCGATCAAAAATTTGGATACCAAATTACCCTTATCTTAAAATAATTCTTATGGATTCTTAAGGTTTATTAATTCTAATTTTAATAGCTCACTTAATAATTTAAATACTCCTTCTTAAAGGCCAGCACCAACAATTGGATCATAAAGAAATGTTAGAATGTCAAATATAAACTCATCTAAATTATGAGCACCAACATCCAAAGATGAATGAATTAATTATGCAAAAAGTTCTTAATTTTCCATCAACAAAACTAAGAATTTTTGTATTTCAGAATGATAATCATCAAATTTGTATCCCAATACACATGACTTTTAATTGTAATTACTTGTTTATTATTGATTGTATAATCTACGCAAGTCCTTATATCGAAGTTAAGTCTTGTAATACTTCTCTACTGTATTCAATAGAATCTAAATTCGCTCATTCTTTGTTTCATTTTCTAATTTCATATTACCAACATACTACCCTTATTTAGTAAATTATATTGCAATTAAAGATTCTCTTATAAAGAATTCCACTATAAAATAGTATCTTAATTAAACGATTGACGTTTAGAAAGCTTAAGTTAATTTGAATCTTGGATTTATGCAATTCCTACATCATTTTTTTCTTCTTGCATTTCGAACATTTCTATATATAATTCAATTTAATTTAATTTATAAAACAAAATACTACTATTCTACAAATGTTCCATTTTTTTGAAATTATCATCTTAATTACTTCTTTATTAGTAATACTTGATAATAAAACCTTATATTCAGATAATATATTAATTTTTATAAAGTATAAGTATTTAAAATTTTTAATCAAATTCATAATCCATATAATTTAGTTAAGTTTAAGAAAATTAAATACTTCTAATTTATTCATTCTAAGTAAGTATATATATAATTTTTTGTTTTATTGTTATATAAAATTAAATAACTTCTTTAAATTAGGTTGCCTTATTAAATGAGAGTTTTTGTTTCTTATTTCATTTAAATAAATCCATCCTTATTCTAGATAATTAAAGAAAAGACTCAGCCTATAAAATAAATTTTTAAAATTTATTCATTCATTTTTTTTAGCAGTCATATTTTTTAATCAAAATCAAATAGCCTTCAAAATAAAATCTAAAAATAAATAAATCTAGAAACTTGAAGAGCAAAGAAATTTATTTGAAATCTTTAATTAAACCAGCTCTTCAATGAATTTTTTTAGATAAATTAATTCAAATAGGATGAATGTTGATAATTTTAATTTATTATCATTTATTTTTGAATAAATTTCTTAAAAGTATGCTTATGTTTAATTTATACTAAAAATTTTATTCTCGCAATAATTTTAAAGGTTGCAATGCAATTTTAACGAAGTCTTAATATTTTTAATTTAATAAATTTTAACAATTTAAATAATATAGATAGTAGAGTTCAAATTTATTAAAGCTCCTTTTTATAAAGTAGAATAAGTTAATAAAACAATATAGTTTTTAGAAATTGATTACCTTTTCTTTTATTCTAAAATTAAAATAATCGAAAATATATTGAAATAATTTATGTTATTGACAAGAGAAAATATTGAATTTTATACTCAAAGAAGAAAACAATATTGTAAAGATTTCTTAAAGCTAACGAACCAATTTAAACCAAAACTAGAGTTATTATAAAAAAAGTTGATAGCTTCGAAATAAGCAATCGATGGTCCTAATAAATTAATTTCTCATTAACAAAAAATAAAAAAAGTCAACAAGGTTTTGGCATCTCTCTCAAAATCTAAGGATGTTCAATATAAAATTGATAAAGAAATGATTCGTTGTTCATGCCAATATAAATTAAATGAAGTTCCAAATTGCAAGTAGAGAATATAGTAAATTTAGTTTCAATTACTCTTAAACTTGTAATAAGATACAATAAGCCATGATACCTTTGATCTAAAATCTCTAAATCGAGATAAATGATAAACAAGTAGAAATTTTAAGCCATTAAGATTGTGCTGACTTGTATATAAAAGTATGTTAATATAACTTTATTAAGAGAGATGATTTGTAAAAAATGAATCATAAATCTAAAAGATTATAATAGATTATGAAAAAATTGCATATTATGGAGTTAAAATAAGAAGAAAAGGTATAAAGAGAAAGTATAAAAAAATTGGAAAAGATAGATTAAACTGAAGATTATGATGAGAATTTACCATATTCTAAAAAAGCATTGATGTCTAAAAAGAGATTAGAAGCTCAATCTTTAATGGAGGAAGAGAGGAAATAAAGAAAATAATTTGAGAATGAAAGAATTAGAGAAAATATTGAAGAATAGAAATAAAAATATCAATCTTTAGACAATAAAATAAAAACACATTATAAAAAAATGGGTTTATAAAAGAGAAAATTAGAAAGTCTGTGTGATTTTAAATAATATATAAATGATTGTAAAACAAATTAGTAGATAAAATAAGATTCTGAGGTTAATTAAAAAAAATAACAATTAAAAAGTATCTTGAATGCTGAGAAAAGGTTTTCAATAACATTGTTTTCAACATAAATGAATTCCTAAAATATAACGTATTTTATAGTATATTTAAAGCCCTGTTCTTGGTGAAATAAATGGTTTAACAGCCCCAATAATAAGTGATGTTAATACTTAAAGAAATATAATAAATAGTTTTGGTAGGAAAACATCCTAAAACTTTAATAAAATAAAGAAAAGATATCATACTTTAGGATAGAGATTAGAAAATGGATCAAATTTTGATTTTTAAGATAATAATTTAATCTTATTATGATCAGGATTATTAAATCTGACATTTTAGACAATTTACTGATTGATTTGTTGGGAAAACTACCAAGTAAATTTCTAAACAATTCATACAATATCTATAACTTGGAATCGAGATTCTAGGTGGATGATATTAATAACCATGACATTATGTACAAGGATATGCTTTATTACAACAAGAGAAAATTGGTATCGTATTACAAGGTAATCTATGAGGACAATCTTAAGTGTATAAAATATGAGGAAATGTTTTTAATTGTTTTTCTCTTTCAAATTCTTTTTCTTTTTTCTTTTATTCTTCCTTTAGTTTAATTTATTCTTATTCTCTTTATTTCTACTCTTTTTTCATTTATATTATTTGTTATTTTTTAATTTCTATTTATTTTTGAGCTTCTTCTTATTTTTATACTTCAATTTTTCTTTCTTCTTCTTAAATTTCATGCATAATTATTTAAAATGGTTTAAATTATTCAAGATACTTTTCTTATTTTTATGCTAAAATCTATAATTTTTATTAAGCATATTCTTTTCGTTATTTTTAATCAACAATTTAAATTTTATTATTATCACCTAAAGCTGTATTTAATTCAAATTCTAATTATTCTTTAAAATCATTCCAAGATGATTGAACTTAATCAACTTTCTAATTTAGATATTTTTCAGTTTCATTAATAATGTATTCAACTTCAGAGAGATGTTTTCCTTAGATAAAACTTAGACTTTCAGTAAGTTCATCCTAACTCATGTCAAATATATTTTTGCTACTTAAGTAATTAACTCTATTTTAAAGATCTCTTTCTAAAGGTTACCATGCTAGTTCTTCATCAATTGATTTGATTACATTTTCTTCAATTTATTACAATCTTTCTTAGACAGTTATTCTCAATTTTCCGAAAAAAGTCTTGACTTAAGTAATTTTATCAGGAACTCTCATAATTTAATTACAGAGGTTATCAAACTATGAAATACTTATATAATATATATACTTATTGTCTTCTGTCATCAAATATCTTACAAAATGTTTATATTTCCATATTATGAGATGCATGATTTCCATGTTATTCAATTTAACAATATGAACAACCTAATCGATTATCTGCATCACAATTTGGATATTAGCAAATAAAAACCATCTTATTCTTTTCATGAGAATTTTTAGTACAGATAGCTTCCATTTTAAGTCCAAGCATTTTAATGATTGAACGTTCATGCATTTATTACAGTTATTACTTTGAAATGATTTAAGAGGGTCTTTTTTACAAAGTTCTAGTAGGAGAAGGTGGATAAGGGAATGTTTTAGAGCTAAATTATTATCATAAAACATACCTAACAGATTAACAATGGCCAACAGGACTATTAGAACTACGAAATGATTATTATGATTTAGACATCTCTAATTATTGTTGGCTACCAGTCATTTGATCTTATGTTTAATTTGCTAACTTTTTAGGGCTTGATGAATTTTATGAATTCAATGAGCTCCTTCTTAGGTATTGCGGTGTTTTAGCATATTTAAGTTAAGATTTTTGCATATTAATTTAATTTGCGGTTGATTTGAGATGAAACAAACTAAAGAAGAAAGTGTAAAATTGTATTTAGACTTCTATGATAAATATACATGGCCTCTAGAAATAGCTGAAACATTGCTAGAAGTCAGATAATATCTTACAGAATCTACAATATTGTCTTTATTTTAGAATTTCTACTTTTCTCATAAAGGATAGCGAATCAATGAATACAGTGAATTTTCAATTCCAGATGGAGGAAAGCTATAAGTTTTGTTAGGTATATATTTGAATAATTTTGTAGATGAGTTTAATGAAAGAACAGCAAGATTCCATTTGAGAAGAGTGTAGGAAATAATAACTAATTTATCACATTATCAATATCTTTGCAAAGGTAAAAATACTAATGAAGATCAATTATCAATTAAAGAAATAGGAGATTTATAATTAAATGATATTCTTTAACCAGTTATTAAACCAACATTACTCCTAAATGATGAAAATAAGGCTATAAAATAAAATGTATAGTAATTGGGACTATCATCTTTCAATCCCCCTCCTCTTTCGCGTAAATTAAAGGGTAATTATATGACATTAAAATTTAGGGGATCTTTTTTACATAGTACTTAAGACTATTGAATCCGTGGAATTGATAATAACAGTTTCGAATTTAGGGTTTTATGTAAATAGCTCTTAAGGAAGAACATTTGAACCAACCTAAAAAAGTGATTGCTATTATAATCTAATAGACTTGATTGTAGATCATAGTCCTTCCTTTAAGTAAATTATACATTCATTTAAATTAGAAAAGAATTAATTAATGCAATCCCAGAATAATAATAACCTACACTACCAGCAACTATAAGATATAATCATAAATGGTTATCTGTTCCTGAACTTCCTATTACATTAGACCATTAAAGAAGTGAAAGTTGGGCCTTAGATTTACATGGATTTGATGTATCTAGTCTAAGAGATTGGAATGAAGAATTATAAGTCTTTCGTTCTTTACCAAAGACTGATTTAATCTAAAAGTTAAATAGAGATAAAGCTTTATCTAAAGTTTATGGTGATTTTGTTGAAGCTGCAGTTAGAGGAGCTTGTGCTGTTGTAGATAAAATCATTTAACCTTTAAATCCTATGGATATAGAATGTCAATAAGTTTATGTTTATAATCAAATATTCTTTAGTTTTGCTATGGAAACACCAGAAGATTTTAGAGTATTTTATATCATTTAATATTAAGTAAGAAAGTGGTCCTGATGCTACACCGACTGTCTCAACTACTAATTGTGATTTTAGAAATCTTTAAATTCTACACAAATTAGATATTCCTGGATTAAGTGTTTTGAATACTTGTTTAGTAGATTATAAAGGAAGACGAATTATTGCATAATCTATTATACCAGGAATTCTTAATAGTGATCATAGTAATTGTACTCAATATGGTTCAATTGATGATGGAAAAACTATCTAAAAATCTGAAGAATTTCATAAAGTCATGTCAAAAACATGTGAATTCTTCCATCTTGATACTGATATTGTATTTCTTGATAGTAATTAACAAAAATACTCTATGGCTGGAAGTATAGAAGTAAAAGGAATTATGGGATCAGATAAAAGAATGTATTTGCTTGATCTTTTAAGATTATCTCCTCGAGATTATAATTATTAAGGTGAAAACAATCAATGTTGTGTTCTAAGATTTGAATTACTTTAAAATTATTGGGTTGTTAATACTATTTAAAAAATTAAGTAAAATAATAGTGATGATCCTAAAACCTAACAAGAAGCATATTAAAATATATAAAATCTTTTAATTGGAAATCCAAAAGAAGGATTAAAATTAAATCCAGCTTTGGGTACTAAAACTTCTTTATAACCATCAGATAAATTAACTCAATAAGAGGAGGATTTAAAAAAATTGTCTTCATTTTTGTTAAATTAAGCAATACCATAATTAATTTAAGAATTATCTCAACCAGAAACAACAAGACATTCTGATCTTAGTATTTCAGATATTTTTCATTCTCATGGAGTCAATATGAGATATCTTGGAAAAGTAATAAGCTTTATTCGTTCTGAAGAATAACCCTCATTAAGACTTACTTTAGAAAGAGTAGTTTTTGCTAAAACTTTAAAACACATTTTTCGAGATTCAATGAGAAGAGCACCACAAAATTAATTATCTTAAGTTTTATGTCATCTTTTAAATGTAATATTCTCTAATTCAAATCCTTCAGTTAATTGCAAATAAGAGGAGAAAAAGAAAAAGAAAAAAAATAAAAACAAAAGTAATTAAAATGGTGATAAACCTCACTTTAAATGTTTAATTTAAACCAATAATTATTAATATCCTACACAATAAGAAGTATGGGATTAAATCAACAAGATTGCAGAAGCTAGATATTAACATAAAATAGACTCGACTATTTTGAATAAGAAAGGTTTTCATAAATTATCTTGCTTGAGAGAATTATGTTAATAAATTGGATTACAGTTAGTTGCTCGTGATTATCATGATTTCCAACCTTCAGATATTGTAGGAATTCAGCCAATTATCAAATATATTGAATAAGTTTCAGAAGATGCAAAAAACAATATAGAAATTGGTCAAAAATATATGCTTGAACATTAAAACCATCATTAAGCATTAGAATCTTATCTTACTGCATCTTAAATAATTTTAAATTTACATGGCTAGATGCATAAAGAATTAGCAAATTGCTATTCTAAGATTTCAGCTGTCTATTTGAGAAAATAGGAATATGATGCAGCCATTCATTTCTAAAAATAAGCTATTTAAATATATACTACAATTTATGGTTATGATCACCCTTTAACTATACAAGCAATTACAGCTTTATCTTTATATTATTTTTCCACTAAAAATTACAAAGAAGCCTTTAACCATATGTTACATACCTTATACCTAGCTAATCTAATTGGAGGTGAAGGTCAAGAAGTATTTAATTAATATACAAATTTATCATTACTTTATTCAGAAAGTGGTTAACATTAAAGTGCTTTAAATTGTTTATTTGAAGGATTAGAAAAATGTGAATCTCTTTTTAAATCCTTTTAAGGAACTGAAACCTAATAATATAAATTGAGAGTTTCAGGATATTATTCAGCTATTGCTTTGGAACATGGTGAAATTGGAGATTTTCAAAAAGCAGTTGAATTCTAAGAAAGAGCTTCTGAACTATTAAAAAAAGTAATTCATATAAATAAACTAGACTTTAAAACCAGATGATACAAGAGTAAAGGAAGCAGATGCTTTGTTAGCTAATTTAAAAAAGGCTTTGAATGAAAAAAGAAAGGATACTCAATAATCAAATTTAGGTATTACTATTTATATGTCTAAATAGATAATAGAAGATAATTTGGTACTAATCGCAATTTATAATCAAAAACTGAATAATAAACCCAATAAATTTAAGAAGAAACTTATGTTGAAACTGATAAGGTATTATTAAACTAAAAATAATAGGAAAGAGAGGCTTTATTATAAAAGCTAAGAGCTGCCAAATAAAGTATGAAATTCAAGAACAAAAACCAAATGGATATAAATCGATATATTCTTGCTTAATAACTTTATAGATAATAACAATAATAATAGAAAGAATGAATGATAACTGTGATTAATATGTATTTGTTTAATTTTATTTATTAATTATAATGACTCATGATATTGGATTTTGATATAAATTAGTAGGCACTTTGGGACTTTTAAAATATATCTTAAAAAAATTAATTTTCCTTAAGAATTTCATTAAAGGTATAATTAAATCAGAGTGCAATCTATAACTAATATGATCCATATCTTCTGCTAAATGTAAAATACATGTTTCAGCCGAACAATTTTCTTGTTAATTAATCAGAAATACCTAATAATTTTTAAGCCTATTAATAAGGTATCATATCATCTTTTTTTCCATGCAAAATAAAAGTAGGAGATGTAACATCATTTATATTTACTAAATTGTTAAATCTTTATCTAATCAAATGTTGTACCCATGTACCTACAAATCTGACATAATCTCGGACAGCATCTTTCAAAGAGGTAAATGGAGACATTAACACCAAACAACCTGGTTTATGTTTACTTGCCAAATAGGTTGCAGGACCAGATCCTATAGATCTTCCAAAGATCATTATAGAATTCTCTTCATAACCTATTTTTTTGGTCAAATAGTTATAAACATAATCAGCATCATTTTGTATAGCTTCAGCAGAAGTTTACACCTGATTATATTTTCCATAACCGGGATATTCTACTGCTAAAACTGAAATCTTTTCTTACTATGATATAGTAATACTTACAAAATATTACGAAGATGTATCAAGAATGTATAAGATTAACTAATATCTTCAGCATTTCCATGAAAATACACCATAATATTTGATGAATTTTCATACTTAATAAGTAAACAAGGAATATATCCAATAATGCTTCCTTCTCTTTTCCCTGATTTTTTCTGTTACATAACTATCTCTTATCTTTTATTGAATTAAAGAAAATGAGGAGAACTTCTACTTGTTGTTTCTCTTTTTTTAGCCCGTGTGAATTAAAGTTATTATATACTTCTAATTTTTGTCTTACCAATGTTATAGACAGATTCTGAATTTAATTTTGATACTTTATTCTGTAAATCCTCTTCATAATCAGCTAAATCAAATTCTGGTGACCCGACTTCCTTTTCATCAAACTCAAAATTTTCAACTAAACTTTATTAATCAGTATGGAGTCGATGAATATTTGGAAATTAAGGAATTGGCTGCTTTTAAAATTCTCTATGATTATCATTTATATTAACTATTGATCGTCAATTAAAGCTAATTGTTCTTCTTCGACTTGTTGGGTAGATTACCTAACAAAAACAACCATATTTTTCTTTGTTTTTCTTTTTACATAATTCTGAAAATTTGGATAAAGGGCTGAATGTTTTGGTATCCATAATATTCTCCCTTCATCAAAATACCCAACATCAAGAGTCTCTTTAGGAGCAGGAAAAAAAATAAAATCTAAATCCATTTAGTTATGGCTTTTTGCTTTATTTTTTTATTTAAAATTTATTAAAATTCAAGAATTTTTAATAGAAATCAAAAAAATCTCTTTGATTGGATATTTTGAAGTTGAATTCTACAAAAAAAGTGATTTTATGTAGGAAGATATTAATTTTTAATTATTTGAAAATCAAAATAATTTCTTTATATGTTTATCAGAGTTGCTTTTGTAAAGATAGTTAAATTAAAATTATACTTATTTATTCTAAAGAAAATTTTTTTAACCCTGCCATTGAAAATTATTTTCTTTTTCATTTATGTCACTTTTTTTTTTTTTTTTTAGGTTTTGTAGAAATTTTATAATTAAGAATAAAAAAAGAAATAAACCTTGGAAATCGATTCTTTAAGTCTCTTAATTAATCTTTTAAACAAGATAAAATATTCATATGACAATCAGAAATTTTATCTTTTAAGATTATTAACTTAATAGTATACAAGATATAAAATATGTACAAGAAATATGAAATAATTTAAAAAAGAAAGAACTTTGATTGGAAGATAATAGTATTTTAAAAAATGTTCTGAATTCAATAAATAATTAAAATTTAGATTTAAGAATTTCTAAATAATTATGTGTAAAAAATAATTCATGGCTTAAGTAATGTTGAAAGAAAAAAGTCTAAAATTGATTTATTTATTCAAGAGAAGTGGATTAGTCTGATTTTAATTTGCTATTCTAAATTACTTAATAATTCTTATAGTGAAAATATAATTTTTAATTTACAACCTTTTGTTTTAAAAAGCTAAATAGTTAAAGTATTTCCTAAGACTCTTTTACAGAGAGTTTAATATTCATATATAAAACAACTCTTAAGTTTTATTTTGGTTATTTAGGAATATTTGATTAAAAATTAATGATAAAAGCCTCAGAATTTTTGCTTAGTTAAAATTAAGCATTATTGGCCAATTTTTCATAGCTCAAAGCTGAGGAAAATCATGCAAAACCATTGATCTAATTTATGAAGGGTGATCCCACTGAATTCGGACATGAACAATGCAAAATGAGTTAAATAGGTTATGATATTGTTAAATCTGAGATAAGTAAATCTTAAAATCATTCCTATTGTCATTCAACAGGAACTTAGGTAATGTTAATATTAAATATAGCCAGCAAAATAAGCAGTCGCAAAACATTTTAGTCATGGAAAATAAATTACAGAAAATGATGTAATTATAACACAAGGAGTAAATTAAGGACTATTTTATTGTTTGTTGGGAATATGTGATCCTGGTTAAAATATTCTTGTTCCTGAATTAGGGTTTCCTTTTTTTGATGGAATCGCCTAAGCATATTAAGTTGAGGTATAATAGATGACGTATTATTTTAGGTGAGAAAATATAAATTATAATCAGACAATAAATGGTAAATTGATTTTGAAGATTTAAAGAGTAAATTAGATTAGAACACTAAATTTTTATATGTAATTAATCCTTCAAATCCTTGTGGTTCTGTATTCTCAAAGGAACATATTCAGGAAATAATTAATTGGGCAAATTAAAATCATGTTTTGATAGTTGCTGATGAAATTTATTATGGTATGTCTTTTGGGGAGTTTGTTTCATTTGGAGAATTGGCAGATGAAGGACCAATAATATGTTTAGGAGGAATGGACAAGATGTTCTTTACTCCTGGATGGTAAATATCATGGATGATATTTTATGATAAAAATAATTATGCAGATGAGATAAAAAAAGCAATGTTTAATCTTTGTCAATTATTATTACATGCAAATGTATTTGTAATGAATTCTCTTCCATAAATACTTGATTAATTAACAATCCATTATGCTAAAGATAGAATGATTCATTTCAAAGAAAATCATGATTATTTGATTTAAGAACTAAATTAAATAAAGGGATTAAAATGTATACCTGCACAAGGAACATTTTATTTAGCTGTTCTAATTGATTTAGATGTATTTTAGGTAAAAAATGACACAGAATTTGCTAAAAAATTACTTAAAGAATAGAATATAATGTTACTACCATTGTCTTGGAATGGCACCGATAAGTATTAAGGATTTAGGTACTTAATATTAATTATTATATAGAATGCTTACTATTGCAACTAAGGAAGTTTATATAGAAATGATTGCAAGAATGAAAGAGTTTTTAAGTAGAGTGTGAATTTATTTTCATTTATATACAAAGGTTAAGAAAATTATCTTTTTATTTAAATTTTTATTAAATGGGGAAAGACAAAAAAAAGAGCAGAAGTAGAAGCAAATCTGGTAAGAAAGAGAAGAAAGAAAAGAAGGATAAAAAATCAAAAGCTAAGAAAGATTCAATAAAAAAAGAGTCCATAAAAAAGAAAGAGTCTATAAAAAAGGAGTCTTAAAAGAAAAATAAAAAGTTAAAAGAATCAAAAAAAAAAGAAAAAAAGAGTAAAAAGAAAAGTTAAAGTACTTCTCCAATGAATGTTTAAAAAAAATAAGCATAAGATGAATAGAAGTTGAAAGATGAAGAATAAAAACGATTATCAAGATTAATGAAAGCTAAATTGATAAAATTTTAAAATTCTGATGATGATGATGATGATGATAAAAAAGAATTTGTTTATAAAGATCCTGAAGTGATTGAACCAATTCTACCACCAGATGAATAATTAATATATGATTGGTCATAAAGAAATTAAGAAAAATAAATATAAGATGCATTAAAAAAATGTAGATTAGTAGGAGAGAAACTATTCTATGATTCTGATGAACTAGAAAAAGATGATAATGAGGATGAATAATCTTATGAGGAAAATGTTGGCGGTGATAATAAATAGGATCAAAAGATGTAAGAAGATGAAGATTAAGAATAATAAAAACTAAATGAAAAAGCAGAAAAATAATATTAAGAAAGATTTTTGATTGAAAAAAAAACACTTAATAATGATAGCAATAGTGATAGTGAAGATGAAGATGCATCTAAAATAAAATATTTTACAAAAAATCTTTAATCAATATCTAAATTAAAAGAATTACAATAATAACCACAATAATAAGTTTAAAAAAGCTAAGTAAAGAGGAGATGGAGAGATGAATAATTTGATGATCAAGAAGAAGATCCACTTGAAGCATTTATGAGATAAGTAGAAAGTAAATATATATGTACAATAATTTAGCTGAAGCAACACAATAAGCAGATGAAGATGAAAGAAGAAGAAAAGAGGAAGAAGAAAAAGAGAGAAAAAAAAAGCAAGCTATTGAAGAAGAATTAAGAAAGTTAAATGCTTAAAAGGTTATTACTTATGAAGATATAATATAAAATAGTATAAATTAAGGAAATGAAAAAAATAATAATGGAATGGAAATAGAATAAGGGTAGGAAGTTTAAAACTAATAAATTGAATAGGATTAATAAGTTATTGAAGAAGATGAAGAAGATAACAAATTTTATGAATAATTTATGAAAGAATTAAAGAAAAAAGAATTAGAAGAAAAAATGAGATAGAGAGAAGATGAGGATGAAGCTGAGGATGTAGATTTAGAATAATAGTAAATGCTGGCATTATTGGAAGAAGAACCTGATATTTTTGACAAGTAGAAAAAATTAGAAAAGAAAGAATTAAAAGTTGTTGATCATTCAACAATTGATTATTAACCTTTTAGAAAAGATTTCTATAGAGAGGTAAGTGAATTAGTATAAATGTCAGCAGAAGATGCCAAAAAATTAAGATAATAACTAGGTGATATTAAGGTTAGAGGAAAAGATGTACCAAAACCAATATAAAATTGGTATTAATGTGGATTAAATGATAGAATATTAAATGTATTGATAGATAAAAAGAAATTCTTAAATCCATTTCCAATATAAGCTCAAGTATGCATTTGATGAATAATTTAAGGCTATTCCTTGCATAATGTCAGGTAGAGATTTCATAGGTATTGCTGAAACTGGAAGTGGAAAAACTCTAGGCTATTTATTACCTCTTTTGAGGCATGTTTTAGATTAATCTGCTTTAAAAGATGGAGATGGTCCAATAGCCATTATAATGGCTCCAACAAGAGAATTGGCACATTAAATTTATGTTAATTGTAGATGGTTCACTTCTATTTTAAATTTAAATGTTGTTTGTTGTGTTGGAGGAGCTGGAATAGCTGGTTAATTGAGTGATTTAAAAAGAGGAACTGAAATAGTTGTGTGTACTCCAGGACGAATGATAGATGTTTTAACAACAAGCAATGGGAAAATAACAAATTTAAGAAGGGTAACATATGTAGTAATAGATGAAGCTGATAGAATGTTCGATTTAGGTTTTGAACCATAAATATGTAAAATAATACAAAACATCAGACCAGATAGACAATTAGTAATGTTTTCAGCTACATTCCCAAAAAATGTAGAGTAATTAGCCAAAAGGTATGAATCAATTAGTATATTTAAAGAGTTTTACGTAAACCAATAGAATGTATAGTTGGAGGTAGGGGATAAGCAGGTGGAAATATTGAATAAATAATAGAATTTATGGATGAATCAGATAAGTTATACAAATTGTTGTTACTTTTTTAAGAATGGTATACAAAAGGGAGTATTTTGATTTTTGTAGAAAAATAGACTGAAGCAGATGATTTATTTAAGGAATTATTGAAATATGGATATAAGTCCTTTGTATTACATGGAGGAATGGATCCATAAGATAGAGAATTTACAATTCATGATTTTAAGAAAGGAATTCGAACAATAATGGTAGCAACATCTGTATTAGCAAGAGGATTAGATATTAAACATATTTGTTTAGTAATAAATTTTAGTTGTCCTAATCATATGGAAGATTATATACATAGAATAGGAAGAACAGGGAGAGCTGGTTAAAAAGGAACAGCTATAACATTCTTTACTCCTTAGGATGAGCATTTAGCTAATGATTTAGTTTATTTACTTGAAAAGAGTGAATAATAATTACCTGAAAAGTTAAAAGAATATTAAAAATCATTTATGGATAAAGTTAAAGCAGGAGAAGCAAAAATTTATAGAAATAAAAATAGAGCTGGAGGAGGATTTACATTTGGACCAGAAGAAGAATAAAAATTTTAAGATTTTAGAGCTTAGATGAGAAAGAAATTTGGATTAGAGGGATTAATGATGGATGAATAATCTTCAGATGATGAAAAAGTATTAGAAGAAATAGCTAAAGGCAAATTAAGTGAAGAGTAAATTCTATATTGATTATTTTAGAGAAAGATTAAAAAAATAAGAGGAAAGAGATAGAGTAGAAAGAGAGAGAATTATGTAATTAATAAAGGATCCAGCATTAAAATCTTAAATTTTATCTGAGGCTACAAAAGCTGCTAATTTATGTATTAATTCTGGTGGTTCAAGAGAACAAGTAGCTAATGCAGCAATGGATGCAATTAAAAGAGTATTAAAATAGCATAGCTAAGTTAATAAATCAATTGAAGGGGGCATAGAAGAAGCAATGCAAATTATAAATGAATTTGAAGAAAGAGAACGAAATAATCATGATTTTGTAAGCTATGATTTTGAAATTAATGATTATCCAACATAAGCTAGATTAAAAATATTAAGTAAGGAATTTCTTAATATGATTCATGAACTTACTAATTGCTAAATCTCATAAAGAGGAAGTCTTGTTGAACCTGGTAAAAAACCATTGCCTGGATAGAAAAAGTTATTTTTAAGAATTGAAGGTGAAAATGAATACTTTGTTATGAGTGCTTATAAAGAAATTAAACGTATGGCATAAGATTTAACTCTCAATTAAATTTAAGATAATTATGCTGGTATTCAAACAAATTCTAAATTAATTTGAATTATAAATCATGAATCAAATAAATTACATATATTATTTATATCATTCCTATTTTTAAAATTATATCAATATTTGAATAATATTTATTAATGCCACTACTAAATTATCTGTTGATCTATCATAATAGTATAGGATTGGCCATATAGGTAAAGACAGAAGCTTTATTATATTTATTTAATCTTTACATATATCTATAAGAGACGAGAGAATATTAAATTCTACTAATGGATATGTTATGTTATTATCAATGTTATCATACTCAAAAGACAAACTGTCAAACTAAAATTGTTAAGACCATATTTATATTGAAATAATTGATGTGATAGCAGAGGAGAGTAAGATACAAATAAATCAAATATTTATTTTCCTGCAAATGCTTACACATAAAGTTTTACGTTGAAATTAATTTCACTATCAATCAAAAATATCATCAATAAAACTTTGTAATACCTAATTATTTTATTCATTTACCACTTCTCTGTTATCAATAACCCAACAACAACTAATATGTATCTTAAATAAATCACCTATTTTTCTTATTCAATTATCAATAATGCTAAATATACTAAACAAATCACAATATATGTATAAATATAAATTTCTGTTTAGGTTTCAAATGCATATATCAATAATGGAATATATAAAAGTGTCAATTATTTTGTGCTAATAAAATAATTAATCTTTATACTTTTTATTTTATGAATCAAATATGTAAAAGCTTAAAAATATAATTAAATTATGATAGATTCCATATTCATAATCAAGATATGTGATAATGAATTATTCAGCTAGAAAACAATATGAATAGATTTTTTGTTCATTAATAAAATTGGGTAAAATTGCCACTGTTAACATTGCCCTTATATCTAAAGTCAAAGAGCATAATAAAAATTTTATTGATGATATGACTGTTTTGAACAGAGTTGTATTATAATCTGATTTGTAATAATATTATAAGAAAGCAGTATTTATTAATTATACAGTGTCTTTTGAATAGTTAACATTCTAGTACAATTGTATTTTGGTATTGCTATATAACACAAAGTTATACAACAAATATGAAAATATTCATATTTTTAAAGGCTCTGGGCATTTTATTTGATTACATTTTGGATATGAATACTATGATGATTGTCAATCTAAGCATTATATGTTCTTCTTGGTGGAGGGATTGGTTTTTTTGGTAATCTTATAATAATATCACTGTTAATTATATCTGTAAGGATCAAATATGGGATAATTCCAACGCTTACCATATCAAAATTCAAAATAGTTAATACTATTTAAAATGGAATGATCATCAATAAGCATTTTGGAAATAATTAATTGCTACTAGTATACATGCATGTATATAGACTAGTAAGGATTGCAATTATGCATAGATAATATAGCACTCCATATTCATAGATGAATTGAGAAAACATTCCCAAAATTATTTGCCCTGGAATTGCATATAATTGTATATACATTATTTTTATTAAATCACTTCTTCATTCTAATTTCTATAATCGATTAATCCTTTAAATTTTAGATATCATTTAAAGAGAAAAATTCTGGCATTATCTTTCCTTAGAAAATCAGGTCCTAAATTATTTTAATGATAAATCTCATACAAAATCATTTCTTCCACAGTCTATTTTTTCTGCTACGCATTTCTTAGCCCATTCAACATCTTATCCTACCTTAAACTAACTTATTATGAAATGATTAGTTTTACCTCTAAATCATAATAACTTTCTTCCAATTAAAATTTTAGCTAGCATATTCATTATTTATTACCTTGATGCTTTATCCAGCAAATAAATCATTTTCTTATTCAAAAGTCATTACATTTGCATTTTAAAAATTCAGACTGAAACCTTTCGACATTTTCTATATTTATTAATATCATAATACAATTCAAAAAGAATGTTAACAATTAAAATCAATCTTATTACTAACAATTTATCATTTAAGACAAAAGAAGGGATTTCATTCCAATTAATATCCTTTCCATCTTATCTATTGTTGCTTTTATTTCTTAACAATTTTATAATTGTCTAAACACGAAACCCTTATTCGCCTATTAAATCGACTCATTTATAAACTAATCAAGCAACCCTTTAAGATGCATGTTTATATCAGGAACTGATTTTTTCACCTTGATATTCTTCCGAATTTTTTTCTTTAGATTCTATTTTCTATTTTCTATAAGTTCAAAACGATTATTTTGTTATGTAGATTTTAAAAGTTATTTAAGTTATTTCTATTATTAAGAAAATTCGTATGCAGGGTCTTTATATTGCATTTGCCCATAAAATTGTTACTGTAAGTATATCCTATCTTCAATTTCAAATCTTAATTAGCAATTTTACATCTTTCAATTTTAAACTTTATTTATTATTTAAATTAGAACAATAAAACTTTAGTCATTTATTTCAACATCCTAAAAGTACAAAGATTTATTCATTTATTAAAATTATTAAGAATAAATTACTTAAATCTTAAATAATATTTAACGTATCCCATTTTTATATATTTGTAGAATTCAAAAGATCAACATTTTTATTAGTAATCTAATTAGTAAATTTGTGTTCTAAAAAATATTTAAATAAAATTATTCTTTAGAAAAAGATTGAAATCTTGTTTAAAATAACTTTTTTAAAATTAAAATAAGGATGAATATACCAGATTATATTGTAAACAAAAACTTCATTTTTATTTCCTCCAAAACACTGTATTTAAAACAAAACTTTTTATTTAATAGTCCATATATAGTTAACTATATTAAATTATTTTACATGATTTATATACTTATTCAAAATAAAAGTTTGTAAAAATTTAGAATTTAATATAGAAATAATTTCTATTGAATATTGATTAATCTTAAATTATATTAATAAATTCAATTTTATCAATTCTTAGGATAAAAATAAAAATTTGTTTTAATTGTGATTTTAATAATTATAGATTGAAGAGTTTAGCAATTTAAATTATAAATTAAAATCTACTAGATTTGATTTGTATAAAATCATCTTATAATAATCTCTTTTTTTAAAATCATTATCTATTATATTTATTAATTTTAATAGGATAAAAGTTAATGATGATTGAAAACAAATTTATAATAAAAAGAAAAAATTTTGAACTAAATTAGATGTAAGTAATCTTTTTAATATAAAGAAAAATTAAAAATTGGTATCTAAATTTGAATCTATATTTGAAATAGAATAAAGGTGTTAATCTGATTCATAAAATAATAAAAGATCTTAAAATAAGAAATTTATGATAAATTCTTCTTTTTTTTATTAATAATTTTTTTAACGACTAGAAATGAGTTTTTAAACAATTTCATCTTCAGATTAATCAGATTCAGATGAAATGACTTTCATAAAAAGTGATTAGGAGAGAATTTTGAAAAACTCAAACATATTAAAACAAATTGATAATGAAAGTAACAGCTGTTTAAGGCATCCAAATAAAAAAGTAGTTCTTTGGTTAATATATAGGCAAAATTTTATGTATAACAAAATAGTGATTAATTGTTTTGTTCAAAATGTGCACTAAATTTAGCTTTATAAGGACTTTAAATAGAAGAAACATAAGAGGTATAATTGGAAATATAAAGGAAAGATAAAATAAATCAGTTTTAGAAAGATTTGCATTAGGCTCTTTAATTATGCGATTAAAAATTAATGGACATGAATGATATTAAAAATAACTTAATTAAATAATAGGAAGAATAAAATATTAGTTGTGAAGAATTTTTTAATGTTGTTCAAAACACAATTAATTAGTTAAGATAAACTTACCAGTAGAAGTTCTAAAATGATTATTCTAATTATTAAAATCAAGTTTAAGAATAGGTAGAAAATATTAAGCAATTAATATAATAATTAAAGTAATTTTCAATTGATATTTTTACTAATCATGATAATATAGTTAAGAAAATGGAAATGAAACCATTTGATGAAATAATGCAAAAATACTAAAAAAAAGTAGATGAAATAAAATGCCAATTCTTTAATAGCCAATTTTAATTATCCTTGAAATAGCTAAATGTTGATTAAAATTAAATTCTAACATTTATGAATAAAATGTGTTATAATTTATTAATAAAGAATGATAGAATGGATTATAATTAAAATTAAAAAACTGTGACAAGTTAATAAAATTTTGAATGCAATTAATCTAATAATTAAAAATATTTTGATATATTTGAGAATGAAGAGATTCATAGCCCTATCTCATTAATAAATTAAATACAATTATAATCTCCAATTCGAAAATAGTTTAATAAATTTGAATCAATAAATTCTAATCCTGTTAGAAGTAATGCAAATACACCAGAAAGTTGGAAATAAAAGCTTAGTTTAAGAAGAGATAACATAACACCAAATGATAAAATATCATATTAAAATAGTTCTCGTGTTTTGGAACAAGTAAGCTCTAAAAAAGTGCTTTAAAAATAATTAATTGATAAATATTCTTATTAAGGCTATGAAAAGTAAAAAACTACAACTGATTGTGAAAGAATAAGTGAAAAATCTTATTCATTGTTAAATAATAATTTGAGCTGTTTTTAAACACAAAAAATTTTAAAAGAACCTGAAAGAGGTAGTCTTTAAGACCGATAATTAACTCCAAAATAAAAAGTAATTCCTGTAAGTAAATCTATTGTTTATAGTTAAGCTTATAATAATTAAATAAAAAATCTTTCGAATCAAAAATGTATTTATTTAATTATAAAATTAGCATAGTAAAATCTGATTTAAAATTCTATTCATAAATAACAATATGGTTCTGTTCCAAACTTGAAATCAGTATCTCATTAATAATAGCATAGCGAAACATAATATTTGCATCGTTAACAAGAAGGTCATTTAAGATCTAAATCAAAATAAATTAAACCTTAATCTATTGAATAAGAAAGTAAAAGATAGTTTATTATGAATATCGGGGTTAATTCAATTCCATAAACATAAAATGAGGACACATTAAAAGATAAAATATTAAAAGAGCTTTGTTGTCACCCAAGCGAATCAGTTTATGGCCAAGTGTTAAAAAATCATTAATAAAAATAACAAAAGCACAAATCAACTAGCAAAGAAAATTTTGATTGGACTACTTAGAAAAACAAAATAAATTTATAAAATACGAACAAGAAATTATTTTGATTTATATATAATTTTAATAAATCTCTAAGTATTTCTTTGGTCTTTTTCATTTTAAATTTCTAATAAACTAATTACTTATATATTCACTTAAGAAAAAAATTTATTAGAAATAAAACAGAGTACTTAATTATTAAATATTTGGTACAAATAAACAAAGATGAAATTTTATTTAATTTTCTTCATAGTTAATTTTTGTCAAATTTTCAAAATGATTTAAATATAAAAATAAAACAATCATCAGTAATTATTAAAGTATGTAATTCATTAGTACTTAGAGTATTATATGTAATCTATATAGATTTAAGTCCTATAAATCAATAAAATGGTCAGAATTATAACTGGGAGATATTGTTTGTTTAAAGAGAGGAAGGTAAAGTCCAGCAGATCTTTTAATTTTAGATTCTAGTTAAGAAGAACTCTTAGTAGATTTTGAAGTACGTGTTGCTTGTTCATATACTTTTGTCAACATTAATAACATATAAAAAGGAAATATTATGGATTTTATTACAAAACTTAATGGATAAATATCCTTCAGTATTTAAGAATCTCCTTTAGGAAATATAAAATTGAAGAATGATCCTAAAGCAACTTCTTGTAATAAAAAAATATGATAATGAAAGAAGATTTTTGGTATAGCTATTAGAGTTGGAAAAGATTGTTGTTACGTATAAACAAATTTAAATAAGTAAAATTGTTTATCAAATAGTTGCATAGTGGAATTTTAAACTTATATCTGTTATTCTTGTTGGATTTATTTCTCTATTTGTTTTATATCTAATATGATTTATTCATCCTTCTTTTTAGAAGAATATTTCTTCAAAAGTCTAATATACTCTTTATTAATATTTCCACATAACTTATTATTAATAGAAAAAGTTTGTTATTTTTTTAATATTATTTCTAATAATAGAGCTTTTAAAAAACTATAGTAACAATCAAAAAATAAAGGCAAATTAAAAAAATAGTAAATGTTAAGAGCAAATAATTATCCAAACATTTAAAAATCATAAAATGATAGAAAAATATTAATGCCTATTGAAAATATTTTAACTTGCCATTATTAAATTTGAAAAGTTCATCTAAATTATTAAGGTTCAAATCTTAATATTCAAAAAAGATTGGATTTATGATATTAAATTCTTAAAATATATTAGATTTGATTAAAACAGATATTATAATTTTAGATGACCCAAAACTTTTATTTAAAATGAAACCAAAAATACCATTATTAGTTTAAAAATTTAAAACATTCAATTTTAATTATAATAAATTGAAAACTTTAGTAAAAAATATCTCTCGAAAACAGAACTAAAATGTAAACAAATTATTAATAGATACAAATAGATTATAAACATAAGATGAAATGAAGAATTTTGATATTGATATTTTAATTTCTGAAAAACAAATTCCTGAACTAAGAAATTGTTCAGATAATTTGTTTATTTCTAATTATATATAAAAATCAGAAAGTATTCAAGATTAATAGTAAAGCGATTTAAAATAAATTGATACAAAATTTAGCAATTATTTTGGGATAAAAAAGAGTGCTAGATATATTTTTGATACTTCATTTATGAAATATTAAAATAATATATTATTTGGAAGCAGTAAAGATATATCAAATCACAATATATCTTATAATTCTCAGGTTGGATTGCAAAAATCAAAAAGTTAATTTATGAAACCAGGTACAATAATTAAATTAAATCAAGTCACTAATCAAATGCCCTAAAAAAAATAAAATGACTTAAGTTCAGATAAATTTTTAGGTGAAAGTTTAAATGAATAGGATTTTATTGATATTCTTTACAGCAAAGATGATAGAATATATAATGAAATTTTACTGATGATGCTATTAACAAATAATGTAGTAAGTGTTTTTAATGAAAAATTAAATAAACTTGAATTTATCTTTGAAAATAGATATGATGAATCTATTCTATAATTTTGTGAAATACTTGATTATAGTTTAATTTGTTCAAATGAATAAGAGATTAATAGACAAGAATATATTACCAGAAAAATTATTAAAAAAGTAATTTCAATAGCTAACAATTCAAAAGTATTTGAGGTTTTAACTTTTTTAGAGCTTACAGAAAATAGAAAAAATATTTTATCAGTATTAGTAAGAGATCCAGAATCATTTTTATTGGAGGAAGGAGCGCTGTTATACACACGAATTGAAACTAATAATTAGTAAGAAAATAAATAGAATGAAAATTTGTAAGATATGAGTTGGGAAGGATTAAAAACATTTTTATATTCTAAAAGATAATTAAAATAATCTTAAACTAATGATATTTTAAAGAAGTTATTAGCTATTTCTGAAACATATGGTAATAGATCTTAAGAGATAGAAAAATTATTTATTGAATTAGAATCTAAAAGTGACCCAATATTTGCTATAGGAATTTCAACAACAAAATAAAAGTTATTATAAAATTCATCCTAAGAACTAATTGATGATTAATTTAAATAGGAACGAATTTATTCAACTTTATAAAATTATAACATTAAACTTTGTATAATTATACCAGATTCTCTAGATGATTTAAAGCTAATTTAATGGAATCATCAGGAACTGTATGATATTTTAATTAGATTTAGGAAGGGAAAATGTTAGTAAGTGATTATACAAAGAATTTGGTTGAATCTGAATATGATGACTTTAACTTTGAATATGCAAAAGATGTTTATATTCAATCAAAAGATATTACAATACCAACTTTTTTTGTTTCACTTAATGATTAAGACTTTTACGAAGAAACCTGAATTTAAGAGAATTTGGAATTATATATATATATTTATATTATAATAATAATTATGAGCTAAAATCAAGAAAAAGTTGAATCAGAACTTTTTCAAATGTACCAGAATGCTATTGATTTACTGGAAACAGATAAAATTTAAGAGGGCATAGACATTCTAAAGAAATTAATGAATCATCCATCTATTATCAATTAAGAGGAAAAAAAGATTCTTTATGGTATTTACATCTCTTTGGCTGAAATTTTGGCACAGAGTAATAATGTTACCGAAAAATGTGAAGCTTTGAATTATTACTATGAAAGCACTTTAATAGTTGAAAATTGTTGGCAAACATATAGGAAAATGTCACTTCTATTTCGTCAACTTGGAATGATGCCATAAGCTTTAAATTTAAATTTAAAAGCGTAATTTATAATTTATATATTTATAGTCTTTAATATTGCACATCTTGTTCACTAATTTAACCTCTTTTATATTAAGCTTGCTGTATTAGCTTTTTATTGAATAATTGGGAATATTTTAATAAACATTTTAAAGCAATGAAAGATGATACTAATTTAAAATAATCTATATAAGAACTCTAGAATTATCGCATGCATAATTAAAAAACAACTTTTGTTAATGCCCTTTTATAGGAATAGAATTAAATTGAACCTAAACTTAGCTTATTACCTTAAAATTAAATTTATTAATTTCTTTAAGAACAAAAACACGAATAAGAAATATTCTTAGATACATACAACGTTAAAAAATTTTTTAAAGATATTAAAAATTTGTTTTAAATAAATTTAAACCTTAAGAAAAATCCATTTAAAGAGAATTTTCTTGTTTCTAGTACAAGAATTATAGTTTCAACTATTTCTAATAAACAAAAAAAGTAATAAGTATCAAAAGAATTACCTAGTCAAACATTTAAATAATTTGAAAAATAAAAATCTAAGCAATCTTATATCTAATAATAGTTTAATTTAGATTAAATAATATCTAATACGAATATTAAATTAATAGAAATAATAAAATAAAATTATGGTTTAGATTTCTTTTCATTATCAATAATAAATAATAACTCTTCTAAAATTTTGAATGAGCAGAATGAAAATTCAGAATGCATTGTAGCAAAATTTTTAGCAGAACAATTAAATAATTAAAGTTTTTTAACTGTTGTTGAACTCTTAAAGAAATTAATTTAATTGACACTCAAAGATTTTGTTGATTCTCAAAAAGAATAAATTGAAAATTATAAATAAGTATCAAAAGGTTTAATTAATTGTGTTGTTTGGGCTCAATATTGCACAAATAAATTAGTTGATGATCCATTCTTAAATTTATAATTATTAGAAATAGCATTTGATGAATTAAAATATCGATTTAACGAAAAAAAACCAAAATCTGCAGATGAATAAAATAAAATAAAGAATTACTTACGTTTCATTAATAATATGAAATTAGAATTGTTATAAACTGATATTAGAAGCATTTTAAGTGATAAAGACGAAATTAAAGTTTATTTATAAAAGTATTCTAATATTATGGCAAATATTCACAGTGATATACATTTTTTTTAAGCTAAATTAGCTAAACATTTTGCTAGTTAATTGAAAAACTCTAAATTGAAAGATTTAATTTATGAAAAAATAGAAGCAAATTAAATTCAATCTGAACTCAAAACTCTTAAGTAAGTTCTTTAAATTTTAACATTATGGGAAGAAAGAGAACAATAATTAGAAGACAATCAAAAAGTAAGAACATAATTTAAGTAAGTTGTTGAATATATATAATAAAATATGAACAATAATATACTAAAGAGATTGTCAATCATATTTCTAAATTAATTTTATTTTGCAAATTAACTTTAAGATTTAAAAATCATATACAAATTTGTATCACCATTTATATTAGAAATTTTTAAGTTACAAATTACTGATTTATAAATTGGATTCATTTTGCTTAAATTTATTCTTATTTATTCTTATATTGAAATTGATCCAAGTCAAATTTTGGCTAAATTTACTGAGATATTCTTGAATTCAGCAAAAGGAATAACTAAATATTAAATTTTATTAGAAGTTCTTAAAATTAATCATCTAAAATTAAATGAGTATTTTTGTTTTATCAATATTGATATTTTATTAAAAGAATTTATTGAAATATTAACAACATCGAAATAGAAGTATAATTAATTAGTGGAGTATTTACGAACTAACATAGAAAGCGATTTAGAAATTAATTATTATTTACTACATTTACTAGAATTAAAAATTTAACATACTGCTTAATTTATTGTTCAACCTAATTAATTAAAAATTGAAATTAATAAATTTGAATCAAGATTACCATAACCAGATTCTTTTTCTGATGCTTCAGAAGATGAATTAGAGGAACCTTGCAATTATTCTAATAAATACAAAAATCTTTGTCTAGTAGATAATTAAATAGAATCATCTTTTAAGATAACTAAAAAATTATTCTAATTTTCTAATAAAACTGTTGAATTTCTAATTAATCATTCTGTTTAAATAAATATTGGAGATCCTAAAATAATCAATCATATTAAAAGATTTGCTAAAGAATGTATAAAATGTGAGTTTGGTATGAGTACAAATGAATTAAGTAATTAATTATATCAAGTGGTAATCTAAAAATATTATTTTCAACCTGAACTCTAAAATGAGATAACAGAAGTAGAACTTGAATTTTTTGGTCTTGTTTTGCCACATTGCATAAAAAGCGTTTCAGATTTTAAGTAAATAAAAGAAAAATTGTTTTTCAATAAAATTATATCATCTTTGAATAAACAAATTGAATAGGAAATTTTGGAATTCGTAGAAGATTTAGAAGTGTACATATTTGATACTAATCAAGATTCAACTAAAAGTTTTTCAATTAATGAGCATTATAAAAAGATTATAAGTTTAAAAATTGAAAGTACTCATAAATCTAATTTATTTTACTTATTATAAAGAAATGAATAAATTCATGATGAATTAAGCGAATTAGAATTTAGAAATTTTTTCTTTGCTTTGGCTTATAAGAATTCTATTTCTCTCTGGAATGAATTCTATATAGCTTTATTCGAGTAAGCGAGTAATTACTTAACATAAAAGTAAAAGTCCGAAATAAATTGGTTTAATTGTTAAAAAAGAGTACAATAAATAATTAAGAATTTTCCTGAATTAGATTTTTTAGAAGAACATTTTATAATTTTAGATCTTTTGCATCTTTAGTAATAATAATAAATTTATTAAAATACAAATTCTGAAATTCATTTTGAGTAAATTTAATAAGAATATAAATAATTGTTCAATAAAAGATAAATGATTCCATCCAAAGTTTTTGAATTAAAACATAATTTTAGAATATTGTAGTTATAAGAAAAAAGAATTATGAGAAAACTTTATTGTGTTACTATTGAAGATATTGAATAAAATTTGGAAAATATTTAAACTCTCAAATCTTTGATTAAACAAATGAACTATCATAAAATTGAATATTTTCTTAAATCTAGAGAAGGTTAAGAGGAAATGGAATAAGATATATTGATATCAATTTATAAATTTATCAAAAGATTTTTAAGACATTAATTGTATATTTAATTGAATTAATTGATAAAAGTAATCAAGAAAAAACTTCCTAATTTATTGAATTAAGCTTAAGTTTAGTTTTAATTTTAATTTGAACATGATAAAAAAAACTTTAAAGTAAAGCATTTTTAATAAGATTAATTAGAATAGGAAAATAATGAAACTTATTGCATTTAAGATGTTAACTTAATTTTAAACAACATCTTAGATGAATTAAATAAAAATAAAAATAGATTTATAAAAAAATAACCATAAAGATATTTAATTGAGTCATTTTATTACTCTACTCATTTATTATTTCACAGTGATGCTTCTATTGATTAAGTTTTTAATTCTATATAAACAATATATTTACCAAACACTAAAGATTTAGTTTATTATTACAAATATATTGATCGATATGCATTTGAAAAAGATGATCTATTTAGTAATTATTATTTTCATGAAGTAAATTTCATATATTAAAGATCTAAATTTTTGAAATTAATTTTAAAAATTTTATTGAAATAAAAAAAATATAAAGAAATATTATCAATTTTAGATAAACTTAATAAATCATATGATTTAAAGTTAACTTAAGCCAGTTTTGGATTATTGACATAAATAAAAAATATTGATGATAAAATATTGATAAGAGATATTATAATGAAAATTGAATCTTTAAGTAAGTTTATTGATTTTTTCAAAGAAGAATAAATTCAATAATAATTAGCTTAAATGTATTTGAGATTGTATGAAAAGGAGTAATAAGAACAATGTCTAATTGATTTTGAAGACGAAACAGATTAAATAAAAGTTGAAAAAGGTAAAAAAATTATAGAGGATTTTAAAGCAGCAAGAAAGAAACCAACAAAATTAAAAGAAAATTTATAGATTTCATAATAATAATTTTAAACTTAACAATCCTAAATTTAGAATTAATAGTTATCATATTAAAGTGAATATTAAAATGATGAAATAGGGTAATCTAAAACCTAAGAAGGATCTCATTCACCACTTATAGATTTAGATGTTGTTTGATTTAATTATTTGTTAAATACAACTTTAAAAAAAATATATTTTTGAATAATTAATAAGTTGTTTATAAAAATAATACTTTTTTTATTTTATTAAAGGTGTTCTCTTTTGTATAGTAAATAAAATACAAATAAAAGCAATTGTAGTTTAAATGAAAAAGAATTAAAATAGTAATTGATATTTTATTAATAAATAATAAAAGGATATTGTAAAATATTAATCTATTTATTTGCAAGATAAATGAAAAGCATAATTGAGATAAAAAATAGAGATAATAAATAAATAAATTATCTTTGAAATGAAACAAGAAGCTTTAAACAATTAAACAAATTAGATAATGGGAAATTCATAATCAACTTAAATCCTTGATGAATTAGAAAAATATAATTGTTATTGGAAATAAGAAATAATTCTGAGTGACTGTGAAGAATAATTTGTTTAAATTGCATCTGATGATGAAAGAGATTGTGCTGCAATGATAAACTTTGGAAAAGCACTTAATATTTAACAAACAGATATTTCATAAATAACAGAGATCTTAAATTATTTAGATACTCCTTAATTAAAGATGACATCTTTATAGAGTGCTATAAATGTTTTGAATTATTTTCTGCCAAGTAGTTTTGTATCTACTTTAACAGAGATGATAAATAATTATCTTTTAATGGTTTTATAAGAAGATCTTAAATAATAGTAATAATAAACTTAATAACTGTACCATAAGAAGAAATATAAAGAAGCTGAAATTTAATTTTATTTGGGATTGCAAATATTATTTGGAGTATATAGATTTCCATAATTGGATGATTATTGGAATGCAGAATCTTGGCTGAAAGGAGGAGTTGAAGTAACAATGCCAATAGGTAGATTCAAATTTGTAGATCTTCATATATTTTCATATATTGATGAATTACAAAGAGCTAAATTATAATTGGAAGTTAGAAAGTTTTCAAAGAAATTAAAAGCTCTATATAATCCTGATTAAGAATTAATTGTTGTAGAATAAAATTAGAAAGCATATAAAGCATATTACATTTTTGATTATGATAGTTCTTAAATAATAGATTTGTTAGTCGTTTGTAACAATGTGAAAATTGAAGATAGAATTAATAGAGTAATGAGAATGCTTTACAAATATTCAAATTAAAATCATGTTACTTATATAATGTTTGAAATGAGTTTAGAAAGAGTAATCTAATTAGTAGATTAATCTATATATCCAGTTATTCGTTACTAAAACTTAAATCATAATTTAATTTAAATGTTGTAAGATGGTGATTATGAATTAGATTAATTATTCTTAATTAAATAAGGAACTTAAGTTGATGTATTTCCATAAAGACGTTTGATATCTAATAGACATTATATGACATCTTATGAAAAAATAAAAGAATAATTACAAGAACACATTGTAAATCTTTAATAATATAGGAGTAATTTTTATTAATCTTCATAATTAAGTAATACTGAAGGTTTTCATTAATTAAGAGTTGAATTTGAAGAATATTTCGAAATTATGATTCATAATACTTTCTTATTAATTCAATAGACATCTCCATCTTAATATAGACATGATTTAGCTAAAGTCTTATTAAATGAGAAAGGTTAATAAATTGAAAGAGATCGTAATGAAGCTAAAAGAAAATTAAATGTCACATATAAAGAATCATCTTCAAATACAGATCATTTATCTTTTGGATTATAAAAATAATATGGTGATTAATTTCATACACCAATCCCATAAAAATAAGAAGATACCTTTAAATATTGTTTAGTATGCATGAAATTTGATGGCTTAACTAAACCATATTATAGATGTTAATTATGTGAAAAACTATTAAATGTTAGTAAGATATTTTTATGTCCTTTCCCTTGTTTTGAATTATTTCATAGAAATCCAAGTGATTTTGTTGATTGTGATATGAAAATACTTGAACCACTTGGAGATGGATTCTATTTTAAAAACGAATCTACTATGTAACTTGTTAATAATGGTTAAGAAGAAGATGCCAGTGGTAAAAAAAGAAAATATAATAAACCTCCACCTAGAACTTATTGGTCCTTTAATAAAGAAATTTATAAATAAGCTAATATCAATGATGATCAAAACTTAAATGACATTCTTAATACTTTTAAAAAACCTTAAGCTCCTGCTCCTTCTCCTAATTTATTATAACCTATTGTTCCTTAAGAATAATAACATCAATTATAATAAACTTTACCCTTAGGACATAAAAAAGATATGAAAGATATTGATCATTTCTTAAATCAAGAAAAAGAATAAAAAGATAAATTAATCAAAGAAATGTAAGAAAGAGATAAACTATTATAAGAACAATACTTTTAATAATAATATGAAAAATAAATATAAAAAGAATAGGAAAGTAAAAAAAGCAAAAAGGCTTAAAAAGAAAATGAAAAGAAAAAATAATTAGAAGAACAACTTAAAAATGTAAGTCCTCTTGAAAAATTCATGGAATAAATAAATAAAAGAGCAAAAGTTGAAGATGTTGAATGATCAAAATAAATTTATTTCCAATTATTTTATATAAACAATTAAACTTAGTATTATTTATTAAATACTTCCTTAATCTTGCATATAATATAATCATCTATTGTAGAATAGACCTCCATAATTTCTTGAATACCCATTAGTAGTGCTTTTACTATGATAATCATTCAAAACATAATTGCTTTTTTTAAATCCTTATTATACAGCTACTGTTGGATCATATTATTTCAATAAGCCTAAATCCTTTAATTTATAGACATTTTATTCTAGTAATTTGTTATTAATGATTAGATTTGCATCTTCTAAGATTGAATCCAAAATGTCTCCTTACTTTCTATTTAAATAGCTTCTACTTGATTAATTCTCAACAATTAAGGTCTCTTTTAACTTCTTGATTGCAGGATTTGAATTGGCCATAGAACAAGATCTACGATTATTTAGTTATAAATAAGGCAGTTTCTCTTTCGAAGATTGCATTAAATTAATTATTCAAAATCATTTTGCTTAAACAGGTTTAAAATAAAATGCAGTTGCTTTCTTTTTTTTTTTATGATTATCGGTCTATTTTTATGGACTTACAAGCTAATTGTCTCTTAAAATTTCCTATCTATATTTTCTATTATTATAATAAATATTATTACTTAATAAATTCATATGGAAATGTTAGAAAGAGACTTAATTACTTCCACTATTCAAAGAATTTCTAATTTATTTTTGTACTCTTAAAAAGCCAAGAAGAATTAAATTAAGGATAATAATTCTTGTAATTCTTAATACAATCTAATTCTAAATTAACTCTTGGATTCAATCTCAATTTTAGATGTTCTAACAAAATTTTATCACTTTCTCTAATTTAATCATCATCTAAATCTCTTAGATTATGTAATTCTAAAGTTTATATTGGTTAATTTGGAGGATGTAATTTTTATTTTATTTATTTAATATTAAAGGCTTATCTATTTGAAAATTATTTTCTTGTAACACTTACCATTTATTAAAAGTAATTAGAATGGGAAGCTTTCTATGACTCTTTTAATTCGAATTCGGAAGAATCAGATGATTCTATAGTTGGAATAGTAAGCTATAACTTTTCTAAATTATCATTTTATTTAAGTTCTTTAAAAATGGCCCTTCTTTTTTTATCGAATTTTCTTTTATAAAATTTTCTATTTTAGTAGAAAGGATATTAATGTTTTTTAATAACTGAACCTTTATCAGGATTGAAAGTAAGTAAAGGACATTATTAAACAGTATGTTAAAGACTTTTACATGAGTAACAATCCATAGCAAAGTATGATTTTTCAAAAATGAGTTACTCTTTCAATTAGCAATATTATTCATGATCTTCTGGAAATTTTAATAAAACTTTCATAAAATCTTTTTTTGTAATGAATACTAATTTACTAAAAGCCACAGATGTATATTTTAATGATGGTATATCATCTAGCATAAACTCTCTTAATCCAAAGTTATCTCCAACTTAGAGTGTAGCTAATCTTAATCTATTATTTCTAAAATATGTTCCTATAGATCCCCTCTCTATAAAAAATAAACAAGGCTAATCAAAATGAACAGGTTTACAAGGTGTAAGAGTTATTGATTGAACATTCTTTAAGCATTCAGCTTTAAATTCATGAGAAAAATAATCATTAAATAATTTACAACCTTTTACTATAATTGAATTAGCTTCAAATATCAGGTTTTCTTGAAGATCTTGTGATAATTAACCAATTGTATCTTTGACTTCTAAATTTTCCTCTAATTTTTGTTCCTTCCAATAAAAAGTTAAATATTCTCTAATTTCATATTTTAATTGATTAGATATATTAATACTCTTCATATAAGTATTAATAGCTCTCATTTTTCGAATGTGATCCTCACTCTTTTCATTCAATTTTGAATAAACATTCCAAATAGCTGAAACTGTATAAGATAATTATAAAGTTGAACAAACCATAAATCCTATTGTAACTAATCTTTCATAAATATCTATTAAAGATTTATTAATTAATTACTTTTAGGAATTACATCACCATATCCTACAGTGAACATTGTAACTGAAGAAAAATAAAATGCTGTAATGTATTAATCGGTATAAGGTGCATTTTATAATCCATTTGATTTTATCCATGAATCTTCAGCAATTTCTTAGATTCCAACAAAATACCAAATGCAACTGAACAAATGTTCCAATAAGAATAGAAACATAACCAGTTTAATCTATTATATAAATTATATAACTTTACTAAATCTATTAATAATGAAGTAGTTTCTGAGTAATCTTGACTATTTTATAATCTTTGAAATACTCTTATTATATTTTATAATTAAATAATAATTCCTAAAATACTGATTACACTTCTTAAATAATTATATTCTCTAAGTGATTAATGTTTATAATCAATATAATTATTCTATTCACTAAGTTCCTAAGCTAAAACCACAAGTAATGTCACTACACAAAATAAATCATAAATAAAACCATTCCTTAAGTAATTCCACACTACCTTTTAATGATTTGTTTATAAATATCCTTTTTCATAAAATGACGTGATAAAGTTTAGTATAATATCAAATATTAATAAAGCTGTTGATACTTATAATGTCCATAAAAGTTAAGTGTATAATAATTTATTATTGAATGCTGTCTCATAAGGAATTACAAATAAAAGATAGAATCTTATAAATGCTAAAAATATATCCCATATTAATTTCAAATCGTTGTTTGGATTTATTATTGGAATGAATTTTATTGATTTAGCTATTTTCTATGCAAATTTTGATTTCTTTAATTCTCTCCACTTTCTGGTCAATTTTCTTTTTAATCTGGCAAATCTAGATTTGTTTACTTTTCCCCAAACTTATCCAGTTTTCTATGACACTTTTCAAAATAATCATTATTTTTCTTACTAATAATATTCTTTTCGAGAAACATCCTTTATGATGTGATAATGAATAGGTGCAAGTTATTGATATCGTTTTTTGTTTTGAATTGCTTTGTTTTTCATTCGAATTCCGTAAAATTTGGCTCTCATTGTTTAAAAAGCACTGCTCATTAAATAAAGATCTAATACTTTCCAATAGTATTGTTTTATTTAGTAAACAAAAGTTTGTCTTCAATCTTATACGCCTCACTTTAATCTAGCATGTTTGTAAACACTTAATAAAATATTATAAAAATTGAAAAATGTATTTAATTCATTGTAATAGCCAATCAACTCTTAATGGAGATTTCAAACATTTTTAAGTACCCTTTAATGTATACAATTCAGATCTTCCATTTCTATCTTTCATATAAAATTCCACTATATAATTTTCATCTGCTCTAATTGATAATATATCTAGATATAATTATGATTTTGGGATATTTCTCTAATGTCCACAAAGTTCCAAGGGTTCTCCCTTAAAATAACATTTACTATAAACAGTTATACAAGCTATTTAAATTCTAATTAATACCTCTATATTCATATTTATTATCATATTTATAAGCACTCCTATAAAAATCTCTTTGACGTGGCTCGGTTCTTTTAATTGATGAAGAACCATAATAATTATCAGCTTCACAACTACCAGGATTGTAATTTGTAGAATGTGGATCACAAGGATCAGAATAAATACTATATTTATATTATATTTGTACTATAATTTACTAATAATTTCCCTTAAGAACTTTCCTAATTCTTCATCATTTGGATTTTTAGGTATTATAACACTTTATCCGGTCAATTATGGTCCTCTTCTATTATTATACTACTCATTCTAATCATAATCATCTCTTCTTCTATAATAATCTTATTTATAAAATCTATCTCCTCTGTCGTAGTATTCATCTCTTTTTGAATCTCCTTTTTCTCTTTGATGAAATGTTTTTTTATAATAGACCTCCTAATCAACTGATAATGTTTCTTTTTCATCATCCCTTATCATTTCTTCTAATTTTTCTTTTTATTATTTCTTTCTCCTTAGATATATAGAATCCTTTTTTTCCATTTTTTGTTCTTCTTAATTTATAATTTAGGATTCTTAATCTATTTCTCCAGAATCCTATTTTATTTTATTCTCATCAAATTCTTTTTTACTTTAATAAATTTATTTGATCTCTTAAAATTTATTTAATTGTTAGTTTTATTATTATTATTATTGTAGTTATTGTTATTGCGATTATTATTATTATTACAATTATTATTATTATTATTATCCTAATTATTATTATTATTATTATTATCCTAATTATTATTATTATTTTTATTTATAATTAAAATTATCAAAGTAATCCATTTATGGCTCCTAAGTTATTTCATTTTGGCTTTCTATCGAATCTTAATTTTCTTAAACTTATATCTAATTATCATCAGATATTAAAGAGGCTTCAAAAACATATTCTTATTTATTAGAATTATTAGATTAATTAATTGAATTATCTTATTCCTCCTCGTCTGTAGAATATTCTAAATCAAATTAGTCAAGTTAATCTTAATCTACTGTTTATATTAACTCAGTGGGCTATTTTAACATTTTATGTATTTCTTTGTATAAAATAGGTTACACATCATAGTATTTTTGTAAGGCTTCACAATGATCCTAAACTAAATGTAGAATTTAATTTTTACTCTATTAAATTATAAATATTCTTTGAATATGATCAATCAATTCTCTAAATATTTATAAACATTAAATATCACTTAGTTCATTTTAAGATGTAAATACTAAAACATAAGTATTTCCAGTAATATTTTAAACAGAATGAGAATCTATAATATTTAAATAAATCTTACAAACATTATCTTTAATACTATAAAATGCTTCTAAATTTTCATTCTATTCATTAATGATTAAAGAATTGATACTTTAATTTTTATAAGTAATTCTAAGAAATGATCCTATATATCCACCATGATTCATTTCTCTATTGTTAATTTCAGAAATTAATAAAATAGTGAAATCATTTTAAACTTCAGAAGCATTATCAAACATTTTTACAAAGGGAGTATCCTAAAATTCCCCATTAGATTAAAATTTAATATTTTATTCAGAATGCAATTCAAATTAAGATTGTTCAAAAAAGTTTAATGAAACATCAGAACATTATTTAATAGGATTTTCACAAACATTATTTCTTTAATGTATAATTGATACACAATCTTAAAATACATGCTCAATTAAATCAATAGTAGGAAATTTATTAAACTATGAAGTAACAAAGGAAAAAGCAAAGACTTTAGAATCCGTCATTCCAATAGTAATATAAGCCAAATTTTCATCCTCTTTATAATTAATAACAATTCCTTCATCACTTTCAAAAATTAGTATATGAATAAATCCTCTATTTTCTTGCTAAAGACTAACAATTAAACCACTTAGAGGTTACTCTATAGTTTATTAATGTGTTTCCATATTTTTTATTGGTATTCTTAATTCTAATACTTTATTATTCAAATTTTATGCAACAAAAACTTAAAGTCCTGGATAATTTTTTGTAAAATATTAATTTTCTAATGAACCATTGATAATTTCATTTCCTAAATGATAATGTATTGGAGGATGATAAAGATCAGGTGTACGAAAAGTTAAACGTTCAAAATTATAATCTAAATTACACTTAATTTGTTCTAATGAATTTGAGGCAACTTTCTATTAACAATATTCTTGTCCTTCAGATTAATTGATTAAATGTATAAATCGTTTAAAAATCAACATTACATCACCTTAACCTCCCCAAGATATTATATATATTAATCCCATATTCTAAAATTTATCTATAGCATCCGTTTTACCAAAAGAAAAGTCTCTCACCAAATTTTCTTTAGATATAATCAAGTGTCCTCCATCTTCCTCTTTATTTACAAAATATCCATTATAACCATTATAATTGTTAACAGATGCTGTGGTTCTATTTTTCTTGACTTTGAACTCTGAAATTTATAACCATTATATTTCACTAGCATTACCTACAAAAATGTATGCATCTGAAAATCCAACCAAAAAATATGAATTATTGTTCAAGCTTTATGAACTCTTATAACTTTATTAGATGTCTAATGCAAAATGAGGTGATGAACTTGTTAAGATGTATGGCATGATACTCATCAATTAAATAAACTTATTACTTCTCATTCTGTTAATCGACTAAAAAAAATGTTTATTCTTCATAAAAAAGGCGTAATCCACATAAAAAGTTCTATACATTTAACGAGTAAATAGCTTAGATTAAAAAAATTATAAACATTATTATAATATAAAAAATTATAATAAAACTCATAGATAATACACTTTATTAAGTTTTCTTGTGCTTATTAAATCACAATATATATCTATTTTTAAACTATAATTTTTCATTAAAACTTTTATTAAATCATTAATTGTCAGTAATTTTTAATAATTCATCATCAACAATTTAAATTTAAATTAAGTTCTTTACCATGAAAAATAAAGTTTTTGCTGATTCTTAAGATCGAATTGAGTCATCGTAATATTATATCTAATTAATTATGAATGTTTAAATATTTACTGAATCAAACAAGAAAAATAACATAAATATAGTAAAATCAAGTATTTCTCATTTCAAATGACATGCCAATCTCTTACTATTCTTTTGAATAAATCTATTTTACTAAATTCCAAAATCAGTATTATTATTTTCTTCCTTATATGACTGGTTAGTATAATAATTATTTTCCTTAGCTTTTGGATCGGTACAAAACTTGATGTTTTGAGCTCTTAGATAATCAACTATGGTTTTTATTTAAGGATTTGGTTTGTGATAGAGATCTAATTCTAATGAATCAAGACTTGAATTTAATTCTTCTGACATATACTAATTTATTTATATATGAATTAATTGATGAATTGTAAATTAAATACTTTAGGATATGTCAGAAATTATCACTCTAATTTTGGTTCATCTAATAAAATCAATCATACACTATATCATAAATATGCATCTTCTCAAAATTATTACTTCACTAAAGAAATTAATGATATTTTAGGCAAAAATAGAACATCAGCAACAATTAAGTTTTATGTAATCAATTCATGATAATTCAGGATGATATGCAATATTTAGAAAATGAGGAGTGCATGTCCAGAGTTTATTATTTTGATGATTACTAATCTAAAATTTAATTGCTGATTGAGTTCTATAAATATCATCATGATTTGCCTAGATTTACTGTAGATGAAGATATTATATAAATTTTGAATTTGTATTATGATAAAAAGAGAAAATTGGAATACTATAAAATATAGAGATAAATAGAATAAGAAAACTTAAAGAATCCAGATCAACCATAAAAAGGAATTGTTGGAGATAAACCTTTTGAATCTTAAAGTACTCCACAATCAGAAATTAGTGGCAATTCAACCATTAACAATAATGTAGATAATATACTCTCAGATACCATTTTATAGTAGAAAAACTAAAATTAAATTGCAGAACAAGATATAAGTTAAATTATTAAATTGTAGGATGACTAAAAGAGTGAAATTTAATAAATGCTTGAAGTTTTTAATTAAACCAAATACAATAATACTTAAAAACATTCCTTTATAAAAAATAGCAGTCCCTCTTTTAAATAAAATCTTAGATTAAATGAATAAATACTTATTCAATCTAAATAATAGACTAAATAAAAACATGATTTTAAAATCCCTTTGTCTACAAGATAACCTTCATCTTCTTTAAGTAGAAATTTGAAAACATTTTCACATGAATAAAATTTTGATTCTAATTTTAATCATCTATTTAATAAGTGTGCTTAAAGGAAAAACACTAATTTAGAAAGTAAAATTGACATTAGAAAAGAATTTAAAAAATCTATTCCAGATATTCAATCTTTAGGATTAAGAATCTTTACATGTTTAAATTAAATGGAAAAATATAAACAAAATACTAAAAATATTTAATCATTGGATAACAAAGAATTACAAAAAATTTTAATTTCTGTTAATTAGCCTACATTATCAACTAAAAATAAAACTTATAAAAGTTCTTCGACTCAATCAATTAAAATATCTAAATAATTTAATCCATACGATGATTAAGCTTTTAATCCAAGTCCCATTAATATAGTATAAACACCTAGAAAAAATTTAAATGGTTGTAAATTTAAAAAGTCATTACACCTAGAATAAAAATAAAAAGTCAATTCATAAGGTTTATAAAAGCTAATGGTTTATAAAAAAGATAATATAATAAAGAATCAAAGAAATTAAGGATTTGTTCCTAATCTAAATCTTAATAAAATCAATAATTAAATTACAAACTCTACTTGTAATACACTAAGGAACAATACATTCACTCTAAATATTGTAAACTAACTCACTCCAAAATCTTTAACTTTTAGATCGAAAATTAATAACATCATAAATTAGTAAATAAAGACCCTATAAAAGAATAAGATAAAGTATTCAATCAAACAATGATTATTTACGATCTGTTATATAAAAAGTAAATTTTGAAAATTATTTTTTTATCTTTTAAATAAATAAATTATAAATTTTATAATTTATAATTTCCATTTCAGATATTCAAAAACGATACAGGATATGTTTATAGAATATCTAAAATATTTTAAAAACTTTATCTTTATTCAATTTATCAAAAAGTTATGGGAAAAAGAAAATTAAAGTGCAATTAAAAACTAGTATGATGAATAAATAATAGTAAAAATGATAAAGTCGCTCAATAAAATAGACCATTGGTACACCATAAAAAGATTAAAATAAGTTACAACTTAGACTTATGAGAATTTAATTTTATTGTAAAGTGAAATGAATCGATATAATATGCTAAGTTTTTTCATTTCAGATAATAAAAAATGAAATCACAAGGAAATTTAAATTAAAGATGATTTTATTTATCTATAAATGAATAGTTTGATTAATAACTTTAGTATCAAAAGTTAAATATTCATTTGAATACCTAGAAAATTTGTATATAATAAAAACTCTAGGATATATTAAAAAGCTTAAAATCATTTTAAATTTTATCCAAATAGAAATTTATCTCTTAATTAATCTAGATATTTAGATGGTTATTCGAAATTAATTTAATCTTTTAAAGTTTTTCAAATAAATAATATTCAACTGAAGAGTGAGATTGAACTTAAAGAATTAATATAAGTTAATTATTTAAATCTTATTAATGAATTTTCATTATTTGAGGACAAAAAAAGGCTGTTTTTGAATTAAGATTTTTTAATTTTATCCAAATAATAATAATATGTCCTTTCAAAGTAAGACTATTTAGAGCAATAAAATGAGCAATTTAATAATCTGATATTAAATTTTTACAATAAAATTCCTTTCATTATAAATAATAAAAAAGATACTGATAAATATAAAATGCATTAAATTTATCTATTTTATTAGTTTTTAGCTTAATCTTTAGGTATTTTATAAATTTCTTGAGCAATTTTAAAAAAAAGTAAATTTTTACCATATATGAGAATAATATTCTCATATAATTTATTATGGATTTAATCTTTATATATTTATTACGTATTTATCAAGTCAGTGAATTAATTACCTTATTTCATTTATAATTTTTTATCATTGCAAAATATATATTGTAAGATATAACAATGGGTTCATGTTCTTCATAATAGATGAAAATATCAATGAAAGCAAAACTTTCAGAAGTAAAATAAAAATAATCATTAACAACTACACCAAATAGATAATCCACTTAATAAAATGGGATGAGGTCTCATTCTAGACACAATACACATACAGCTTTTTAATCTAATAGTGATTTGAGTCAACAAGGATATAGTTTGAAAAATATAAATTTTTTCCTAGTTTATAGAAATACAAATTTTTCTTCCTACTACAGTTTACTTTAAAGAGAGGATAAAAATTTTCCTTTTACGACTATTTAACATAACAACACTGGGACTGTAAGAATTATTAAGAGTTACAAAACTTCTGATTCAAAATATATAGCATAGTTACTCAAATTTTAACTTGTATATATTTTATATATTCAAGCATCATCCAAATTTGATATAATAATTTGAAATATATGAAGAATAATAAAAATTTCATGTTGCTGAAGAGAACAACAATAAAATAGTAGTGTTGAATTCAAAAATTTATAATGATGAAAAAGACATTGCATTTATCTTTAATTAAATGGTTGAGGTTATTGAGTATTTGCATCACTAAAAACTTACTCATGGACATCTAACATTATAATGTTTTGCTTTATTTGGAGATAAATATTTAAAATTATATGATCTCTACCACTTATTTATGAAAAAAAAGCCAACAATAGAGGAAACACATTTTTTACCACCAGAATATTTTGAAAATCAAGAATATTCTGAAGAAAGAGATATTTGGTCTTTGGGAATAATTTTATATCACTTATTCTATCAATGCTCTCCATTTGAATCTACTACTGCAAGTCTTCTTAAATTGGAAATATAAGCATCAAATATTTTATATTAAAATACAATCTCAGATGAAGCTATATCTTTATTATAGTAAATATTAGAAAAAAATCCAAAAAAACGAGTTAAAATAAATGAAATCACAAAACACATTTGGTTTAAAAAATAATAAGTTTTCTTGTTGGATGAACAAATCAAAGAGACAATATTAAGATTAAAATAATCAAAGAAACTTAATATTTTATAAGTTTACTTACTTAAATTCATTATTAATAATTATCCTCCTGATAAATTAAGAGAAATATACTCTGTTTTTAGATCACTAGATTTAGATAATGATGGCTTTTTTAGTATTTAAGAACTTATAACTTCCTATTCTGAATTTGTTGAAGATTCTGATAATACAAAAATTATTTGCATGAATATATTTTAAAAGGTTGATATGGATAAGGACAGAAAAATAACATTTTAAGAATTTATTTTGTATGCGTTTGATAGAAAAGAATTAATTGAAGAAGATGTTATTGATACAAGTTTTAAGTTATTAAAAAATAAAAAAAATTTTATTACTGCTGAATCTTTGTCTATTTAATATACTTTAGAGAAGGAATTCTTCACAGACATTATGATGGAACTTTTAAAAAAAGATTATGTATTGAATTTATTATAATTTAGATGACTTTCTAAAACTTCAAAGATCTTATGAATTAAACAGTTTGATTCAAGAATATAGATTAAATCATTTTCCTAATATATTTAATATATAAATTGTTAGATAATTTATTTTCTTTTAATCTCATATATTATTTAATAAATTTTAAACTAAATTACTAGTTAATATTTGGATAATAAAATTGAGTCAATCTAAACAAATCATCCAGAGTGTTTTTAATAATTAATCTGCTGTTTTTCTTTTATCAACATCTCTTTCTAAACAACTTATTAAAACTTCTACAATTTCATCATCAGATGATTAGATTTGTAATTCTTATTTTTTTATTTTCATTTATAATTCTTTTTCTGTATGACCACTAAATGGAAACTTATTAAACAATAAAGCATAAAGTACGACTCCACAACTCCAAATATCTGTCATCTCATTATATCTTGGATTTGGAGGAAGCATTTCTGGACTCATATAAGAAGGAGTTCCATAAGTTGTGTTAATATATCCATCAATTTCTGTAGCAAAACCAAAATCAATTAGTTTGATTTCTCTTTATAGTTATGTTTAATTTACTTTTATGAATTTATTAAGATGTTATCTAATTTAATGTCTCTATGAATTATCTTTTTATTGTGTAAATAACTGACAGCTTTTAGTAATTAAAAGAAAACTAATTATATTTCAAATTCTGATAAATTTTTAACTTTTTTCAATGATTAATCACCTCCATATTCCATAATTAAATTAATCTAAGACATACTAAAATCAATAATTTACATTTTTATTTGATTCGACAACTTTAATTAAGTGAATAATATTTTTATGATTACATTATCGAAGAATTTGAATTTCTTTAGCCACTGCTCTAGCACGTTAAGGATCATAAAGTCTTTCTTTAGAATATACCTTTATGGCTACAATCTAACCATGTACTTTATGAATTCCTTTTCTAACTATAGCATATGATCCCTAACCAATAACTTCTTATATTTCATAATCATCTATAATCACTATTTTTTTTTAAGGTTTTTATTCTGTCTATTGTGTTTCTTGAATTTCTAATTTTTCGTTTGTTATTTTCTTTATCATAGAAGGTGCATTTGAATTTGATCTAATTTAAACTACTGATCTAACAGGTTCTATTCTTTATTTCTTTATAACTTTATTTTCTTCATTATTTTATCTAGGTGAGGTAGGAGCCTATTTTGGTTTCAATAACAAATTGGATAAAACAGGCAACCTTGGTTTCATATGTACTTTTTTTTGTCGAATCTCAGTGTTTTCAGTTTATTCTTCTTAGACTATTTTATTATCTATGCTTGTTTATTTTATTTTTGCATCAGGTCTCTTCAAAATCTCAGGAAGAGTTGTAAATTTAAGATATGAATCATTAGTAAATTGCCACATTATAAATATAATTATATTAATATTTTTCAATTAAACCATAATATTTGTAAAAATATTTGATATTGAATGATATAGACAAATTTTCATAAAATAATAATAAATTCATAAACATTATTTCATATAGAAAGAATTAAATTTCTTATAAAAATTCAGTAAGAATATTTTGTGAAATCCAAAAATTAATATCTATAAATTTGAGGGTCAAATGGAAGATATTTGAATTGTATTTGTCTTTAAAATATATTAATAATATAACTTTATTTGAAGGAGTATTAAATATTAAAACTTCAACAAAATTAATTATTCAATTCTTCCTGAACGTTAGTTATTAGAAAATCTCTTGATATTATTGTAAAATAATATCCAGCTCTTGAATAGTAAAAAAAATGAAATAATTTTTGAATAAAGAGAGTAGGAAAGAAGAAAGATAAAAAGAAGCCTTTTCCCATACATAATAAAAACTTAAATTTTACATACTATTGAAATATTAAATAATAAACTAAACAATATCTAGAAATTATTGGTTTATGAATAAATAAATTTTGGATACTTAAATAAAATTAAATTTAAAAGATTGATCTGAATTTGATAATTGAATATTTGATTTAATTGGTAATTTAAATAAAATATTTAAAGAAGAAATAAATCAACTTTGACTGTTCATAATCTACATGGATTCTGGTGATTTAAGTTTAGGTTTTTCAGGACTTGAAATGAGATGAAGAGCTAAATAGGCAAACATTCTAATTCCAACTGCTAATCCAATTAAAATGTAGCAACATTCCCACATAGATAAAGTTATAGATAACATTTCTACAGGTTTGCATGGACTTCCTTGCATGCATTCATAATTTACTTCATCGAATTCATTCTATAAAATTATAAGAATATATTCATACAATGACTGAAGCTTCAAAACCATATTTAAACATTGATAAATATGTGAATGGATAGAATATATAGGGGATATTATCTTAATTAACAAAGAATCCTCCTAATATCATAAAAGGAATAACCAAAGCAGGTACTAATGCTGTAGCTACTTCTATTTTAGGTATAACTGTTGATAAAAGTAATCCATATGAAACTGCATATTGATATGTTAAGAATTAAATGAATATTAACATGAAAAACTTTCCAACATTAAGATCACTTAATCCAATAACATAATAGACAATTATGACACAAAGAGATGGATAAATAATTTGGAAAGGAAATTCTGCCAAAGATCTTGCCCAAAAGAATGAATGTACACTATAAGTTTTATTGATTCTTTCTCTCAAAAATAAAGGTCTTTCCATTGAAAATGTATGAAGAGCACCTTAAATTCCACCAAATGCATTAGCTGTGCAAATGAAGAATAATGCTCCAAAACGATTTTATAATCCTTCATTATATCTTCCTAACTATCATATATTAATTAATATTTACATCAGAATAAACTAACATAAGCATTATTGCATTAACAATAGATTAAAATATTTTTAATTTAACATCCATAGGATTTCTAATTTCATTTAAAAAGGATCTTTAATAAATTAATACAAATTATTAAATAAATCCAATATGAAAACCAGAATCATTTTCTTTTATGATAGCAGATTCGCTGGATTATAATTCTTTAATCATATTAGAAGAATAGTAATTATTTATAAATTATTTAAGTCTTTCTTCAAATTCTTCCTTAATTTTAGCTTCATCAAAATCTTCAGATTCACCTGCTTATATTTTTTCAACTAAAAGTCCCTCTTCATTCATTAATTTCATAAAATAATCAGAAGGATTTGAAAAATTAGGACATTAAAAGCCCATATTTCCAAAATAATCAATAGCTTATTCAGCATCTCCTTAATAGATAATGTTTCCTCTAACTAAAAGCATAAGTCTATCAAAATTATTAAATATTTCAGATGATGGTTAATGAATAGTACTGACAATAGTTCTACCATTTTTTGCTAATCTCTTTAATAGATCAATAACTTATAATGCAGTTGAAGAATCTAAACCAGTAGTTGGTTCATCTAAAAATATCAAACTTGGATTTGTAAGTAATTCAACTCCTATACTTGCTCTTTTTCTTTCACCTCCTGAAACACCTCGAATTTAGGTATTTCCTACTCTTGTATCTGCACATTTTGTAATACCCAACTCTCTAATCAAAGATTCTACTCTTTAATGTTTTTCTTCTGCAGATATTGTTAATCGCATATTAGCTGAAAAATAAAAGGCCTCTAAATAATTTAAAATTAATTTACCTCTTGGTGAAAATGTTGCTAACAAAATATCATCTTACATAACATAAGCCATTTAATCATTAAATTTATCAATATCATCTATCCTTTTTCCATTTAGCTTTAACTCACCTGATATTTGTAAATTATCAGATATTAAACGACCTGATAAAAAGTTTAACAATGTTGTTTTCCCTGATCCTGAAGGACCAAGAATTGCAGTAAAATGTGCTGGTTTCATTACCCCTTTAAGATTATTTAACAAACACTTTTATGTATTAACCTAATTAATATTTACTAAGAAATATACATTTCCAACTTTTATTGTTGCATTTATTATCAATTTATCCCATTCTAATTCTATTGGAGTAAATTTCCCTAATGAAAATTCTGCTCGATTATCTGTGTTTACTAGTTGTTCTTCTCTATTTGCTAATATTTAATCATATTAATACCATAGGTTTAAAGCTTATCTGTCATCAAAAACTTATTTTATTTATTTTTTATTAATCTTTAGAATATTAGAATTGATAAATTCTAAAATTTAGAATTCTTCAATTCCTAGTATTAATATAATAATACATGTCTTTTTAATTTTATAAATACAACAATGTATGTTATTTAAATTAACTATAGAAATTCTAAGACTCTTAAACTTTAAAAAAATTTATTCCTTTGACTTTAAATCATCTGTTATGAGATGAGTCCTCATAAAAACATTTACATCAGCTTTAACTAAAATTTTTATTTAATCTCCAATACAGGTATGATTATTAATCATATTTTACATTTCTTCTTATTCTTAACTTTATTGGTTTTTGATATACTAATGATATCAAAAGATGAATAATAAATAAGCCAGAGAATTCTTATTAAAATGTTTAATAATCAAATGGCAGCAAATTAAATATTTAACAAAAACATAAAAAATACAATTTTGCTGTAAAACCTCTTAAGTTAATTGTACTATTACACATTTAGTGATTCTTTTTATTATATATTAAATAAAATTTTAATATGAACAACAATACATTAAGTAAATCTAGAAGATTGTATAATACTAGTGATTTTAATTCACAATTAAGAACCATTCTACTTTCATCTTTATCAAAATTACAGTAACTATGATGATGTTGAATTTTAGTTCTCAAAGCACCACTTAGACAGGTTACAGTGAATTAAGGTCTTTAATAGCATAATTACAATTAAATCAATTTGTAATATTGACTAATTTACTTGATTCTAATGATATTTCTAAATAAGCCAAAAAAGATTATATTAAAGTATTTGGTGTTTTAGCAGAGATAAGAGGTGGAGATATTTAAGAGTAACTACCAAGAATTGTATAAATAATAAATAAAAGAATTTAAGAGGGTAAAATTAAGTTCATTTTTAAGGAGATTCCACATTTATTTAAGTTATATCAGATACTTTTGCAAATATCAATGAATTTACTATCTAAACATTGCCAAATAAATATGATTTATATTTATAGATTACAGAAATACTATAATCTAATTTTGTACATAATAATAGAGTTGCTCAATAAATAAGTGCTCAATCTTTATGTAGAATTATTTAAACAACAGATAAATAATTAATGGAAACTATTTATAAATCCTATACACAAAGAACCTTAGAAATCTTAAAGTAAACTTTTTAAATTAATTTGTAATAAGATCTCCACATTGTAAGACTTAACAAGGATTACTAGAGAGCTTATTAAGTCTTATATTGACAGTAGAAGGAATATTTGAACCATGTTTAGAAGAATGTGTACATACAGTTATAAATTGTTTGCATTCAGAAGAATGGAACTCACGGTATTATTTTGCTTATGATTAGGAAATTTGCTTTAGATATAATTTATTCATTAAGTGTGATTTTTCCTCATTATTTTAGAGTAAATGAACATTTCATTAATAAAATAGGAGAATTAAGATTTGATAAGATAAAGCATGTAAGAGATGCAGCTTTAGTAGCAATTTCATCTCTAAAAGATTCTCGATTATTGTAATAATAATCAGCTAGAGAATATAAATCTGTTTTTAAATCTAGTGCTAATAAAGAATTTTTTGAAAGAACTTCAGATATTTAAATTATAGAGAATAGGCCAAGAGACGAGGAACTTTAAAAATAGAAATAGAATTTAGCAGATATTCTTGTTAAAAATGAAACACATTCGTTGACTCTTCCTAACTAATAAATTGGAAGTGATAATAAAGCATCGCCAATACAAATTTTAACAGATTCAAATATAAATATTTATCCCTTATGTTCTCCATTCATTTAAACAGTTTAACCTACTTATCATTTTAGTATTTCTGGATCTACTAATCAGAAGGAGGAGAGATTTATAAATTAAAGTTAGGAGATCCCCAAATCCTAAATTTAAATTGCTACTTCTTCTTAAAAGCAAACTTAGGATACACAAGATCTACTAAAGTTATATGATTCAGCAAAAGCTAAATAAATAACTATTTTCGAATAAATTTTAAATTAAAAATTGTCAATTTCAGAACATAATACTCGCTTAGAGATGAATCAATTAAATAAAAGAATAGATAAAATTGAATAAATTTTAGAAAGAATGTAAGAAACTATAGAAAATAGATTAAATTATTAATAGAATTTTTAAAAATAATAAATTTATTCTAAAATATAAAAAGTAGCTGTTGAATCTTATTAACATTAATAAACTCCTTACTAAATAAATTAAAACTAATAATATCAGAATCTTTAAAATTAAAATATATTCGACTCTCTAAATGAAGCTCCTTAAAGAAAGAATACAAATATTTAAAATGTTTTTTTTATGGCATAAAATACTGAATCAAAACTTTAAGAATCTAGTTTTGAAGTAAATTCAAGAAAGAAAAGTGATGGAGAGATAAAATTTCGAGAAAATCATAAAAGGTCAATCTCAGAGGCTTCTCCTAATAGAAATAAGGATCATTCTATTCTATTTCCTGAAAGTAAAAAGACATTATAATAATTTTCATCTCCCTTAATTTAAAATTCTAAAGTAATTGAATAATAAAAAATAATGAAAAGGGTTGAGGAATAAATTGATGTAAATAAAAATATGATTAATAGAAAAATAATATTAATGAAGCTTATAATACAGCATTAACATCTTTAGATGATTAGATAATAATTTCTACAATGATGAAGACTGGACCATGCTCAGAAAGGTTAGATTCTACATAAGTTGAATTCTTATTACATAAATTAAAAACACTAGATTGGATTGAAAATGCACTTTAACATCATCTAGTAAAAATGCCAGCAAGTTTATTAAAATCAATATCAAAATAATTAAATAATGTTTAATAAACTGAATAAGTTAAAAGAATTTAAGAGATGATCAAAAATAAGAAATTTTAATAATAATAAGAATGATATCATCATTTTATTTATATTGTTGTCATTTAGATTCTAGTAGCCAAAATCTTCTAAATTTATATTAATTTTGTAGAATATTTTAAGTATTAATAGAAATAAAAGAATTTAAAACAAAAAATTAGAAAGAATAAAATTGAATTAATATAATAATAATAATCAGGTTTGTATTTCTGTAATGATTTGAATATTGTTTAAAATGTTATTATTTCTATTTTTATTATCTGTTTACATTTAATCTTCTTCTTTACATTTTGACGAATCATTTGCTTCGTTAACATGATTTGAGGTATGAATTGGACTCTAATAAAAATTTAGATTTAATAATACATAATCTTTAGTTTCATAAATAGATTATTTTAATTCCAAAAACTTTAGGGAAGATATGAAAGTAAGTACATGAACTATATTTTTTAAAATATTTTATCTAAAATTTATTTATTGTAATACCTTCTAAATGGATTCTTACTATCAATTTACCAATGTTTTTTGAGATATTCATTAGTTGTCAAATTATTTAATACTAAATATGAATGAAAGAGCCAGAGGCCTACAACAAAACAAGAGAACTAATTAGAATTAATAATTACTCCGAAGGAATATATTACTAATATTATGCTAACAGGATTTTAAGCTAAAGTCTCAGATATTGCATCAGAAGTATCCATAAATTCTGATCTTTTTTTGGATTCATCCACTATGTAGGATAGACAAGTTCCAAAAACAAAAATCAACTTAAAAGATACTGACATAATAAAAAAGTAAAAATAGACATAATTTCTACGACCTATACATTATCCAATCCAAGGACAATGATGATCAAATCTTACAACACAATTATCACATGAAGGACAATGAGAAGCCCTTGCTGGTCTATATATTGCACCTAAAAATATTTATTATTTCATCAATCATAAATACAAGTTGCACAATATTTCAATTTAAATTAATGAGCCTTTATTATAAACATTTTAGAGTCTACTATAAATCTGTAATCGGTTTTTGCATATTTTTAAGGCACTTTTAGAAGTTCTTCATCCATTTCGTATTCTGATCTCTTTTATATAAATATATTATACAATTTTTGGAATTATGCCTGGATCCATACAAACTGTTATCGATAAAAATACGTAAATAGTTATTTAAATTATTACAAAAACTACAGTGTACCCATTTTAATCATTTTTTGCAAATTCCTATTTTATTAATCATTTTTTACAGGAGACATAAATATATAAAAGAGAATAGATGGAATTGTAATAAAACTAAAACTTGCTAATAATTTATGGTTCTCAGAACTAATAATTTTATTATTTATTAGAGATACCCAGTAAATATTTTTCCATTCCAAAATATTTTATTTGCTGTTTACCAAATCTAATATAATTCTTTTTTAACTCTTGGGTCTTGATATTTTTTCATGAAATATTTATTTATATTATAAAAAATAATAATTAAAGTTTTCAAATAAAATGAACATAAATTTTTTTTGGCCTGCTCTTTATAAACAATTATACATTGAAACATTTAGAAATTTTTGTTCTCCTTAAAATGATATGTTATAGTTGTAAAATTATAAAAGTTATAAATTTCTAGAAGAATTAATATTAACATATATATATTATGTAATCTTAAATTTCTTAAAAATTGTTAGTTGCAATGAAAGTTAATTATATTTTAAACCAATTGTTTTAATCGATAGGATTTTTAATGATTCAAAAACAAGATTTTATTAGTTTAATATTTTTTTTGATGTAATTTATATTGATTAAAACATGGTCGATTAAACTCTTTAAATAATGGATATAAACTAGTATATACATTAAATTTGGCCCGAAATCTTTTTTTTAATTCTTTTAAATAATATGAATTATCGAAAGTTATTTTATAAAAGGAATGCTTTTAGAGCAAGTTTAAAAACACCTGAAAAAATATTAAAATTTTTCCAATAAATTTTACATTTTATTTTTAATATGTATAATATTATTAACTAAAGATGCTAGTTATTTATCAAATAAAATGAAGATGGTAGGACAATTTCTTACTTTTCTGAAAAACAAGCTGTACCTATTTCTATTTTAATAATTTAATAATCATTATTCGATATTTTTTAAAGTATATGAGTGATATTAGTCTAGGAATACAGTAACATTTAATTACTAAAAAAGTCCTCGCTAATAAAGTGCTAGAAAATAATTCACTTAATAATAAGTCAAATATTTTTACAATTCGAATATATTCGAAGATAGAAGATAGAATTATGATCCATCACTATTTGATAGAAGCCAATTAATGAAGGAAGCAAAAACTCATAAATAAACATATAGTCCTCCAATTTTTTCAAAAGTCTAGAGAATTAACAGTTCCCCATAACCTTAAAAAGAGTTAGATATTATAACAGGATTGCCTATAAATGAAAGAAAATCCTTTTTAAGCAAAAAGCTTATTTCTAATCCCCTAATAGAAAAAACAGAACCTAATTAATAAAATAAAATACAAGCCCAGAGAGAATTTGAAAACTCACCAGAAAACAAGAAATTTGCTAGTTTATATTTTGATAACAAAGTATTCAAATTCTTAAAATAGAAACAATATGAATAATGGTTAAAATAGAATAAAGAATATGAAGATATGAATTATTTTTAAAAGAAACAGAAAAATTAAACCAAAAGTGGAGTTAAGATTGAAGAAAATAGTTATTTCAAGATTCATGGAAAACCTTCCAATCAAATCTAGAATAAATGAAACTTTATAATTTTCAATATTTATTTTTTTTATTTTTCTTTTTCACAATTTTTAGATAAAAAAGAAGATCCATTTATCTTTGAAATAAAATTTAACAAACATTTTTTATTAATATACTTTTGCAGATAAAATATATTCAATTTCTTTAAGAGTTCATATTTGGTGAATTTACTAGATTATATTTATCTGCAGATGATTATTCTACTTGGTTTAATTTTTTATTAGGCTGACTTAATAAAAAAAAGTCCTTTATATGAAAGGCAGTATTTTCTTCATCTAAATTTTCTTCACATTTAAACAATTCTTATTCTAAATCAAAATTATGATTTTAATTTTGATTCTAATTTGGAGATTATAATAGAATTCCCATTTAATGACTTTCTAAGACCTTTTTACGGCCAAATTGATTTTAGAGAAACAATTATATTCTTGAAATTTCATATATGATATTTATGTAAACTAGCTTTTTTTAGGCTTGTTCAACTAAAAGAGAACAAAACTTTTTATTTTTATTTTCTTTTGAGTTTTTCAATTAAATGTAATCAATAAAATAGAAGCTTAACACTTAATCTATAAAACTATTTTCTAATAATTTTTCATTATAGAATAAAATTATATATTTTAAAAGCATAAGTACATTAACTATTGATCCTACTTAAGCCAAAACCTCTCCAAGTTTAGGATATGAGATTTGGATATTTTAAGAAACTGGATCAAGACGAAATATCATATTGAAATAAGAATCAAATCCTAAAATTTAATGCCATAGATTTAGAGATGAAGATGTAGTCAAGATTTAAATATCTTAAACAAATGTTTATTTTACTGTTGACCCTAATATAATTCCATTGTCAATAAAAGCTTCTGCTTACTTAAGTAAAATTTAACCTTACGTTGCGATTGCTTTGTCTATTGAAAAATAAAAGGCCTTTTTTACAAATTCAAATTATTCAGTTTTTGAATTAAATTATTTTAAACTTATCTAGAATACCATATAATTAACAGCAGAAGTAAAAAAGTCTTCTATTTCTTTTTCATTTGCACAAGTTTGATTTCCAGTTAATAATGTTTGATTACATTTTATAAATACAAGCATTAATTCTCTTTTATTTTTTTAAGGTATATTTTTATTGTTCTAAGATAGATTTAATTCTTTCAAGCCAAATTATTTAGTACCATAAGGAGAAGTTGTATCAACATGATCTAAAAAAGAAAATGTCTCTTAAGGTTTACCATTCAAAAAGTAAATACCTAATGGGGTTAGGATATTATTTTATTAATTAAAGGGATCAATTTAATGGCTTGAGTACTTCCAATAATAAAATTCGAATAGAGATTCATCTTCTATGTATATCAATTCTGAACTATCATCAACCTGCATCGTGTTACTTGATTTAGGTAGTATACTATATTAAATCCATTCATTGATAATATAAGCGAAATACCCTAAACTTGTAATCAAAATTAAAAGAGATGTTATTCCTCCTATAACAGATTTTTGGCTTTTGACATGTAGGCTAATTTGTTGTTTAAACTCTACTCCGAATATATCTATTAGAGATAAGTAATTCATATAAATTATAAATTTAAATATTATATTAATCACTTTCAAAATGGTGATGAAATCAATACTTATTTCGTTATTTTACAATCTTATTAAGATATTCAATTTGCAAACTATAGTCATATTTAATTTATGTAAGAATTCTTTTTTTTTAGATTGGGATTATTTTGAATTGAAAAAATTTATTAGAGTAATATAAAATATATTTAATAAATTAAATTTTCATTATCAAGAAACTATAAAAATGTTTAAATCATTGTGATATATTATATATTGTATATATATTTTAATTCTTTAAATGTACATAATCTTTTAATAATCCAATCAAAATATTAATTATGTACTAAAAATTTAGAAGTTCTAGAAAAAATATCAAAGTTATTTATATGAATATATATAATTTTTTTAAATCATTCGCTTTTAAGTTCGTTTAGTAATTTCTAATTAATTTTGCTTTATTTCCTAAATATGATTATAAATGATAATTTTTTACTTTCCTTAAAACAATTCAATCTTCAGAATAAATTCACTAATTTTTATTTCAGCATTATTTTTAAGGACCATTAGATCTGATTCTACCTTTTTATCTGCTTATTCTAATGTTGATAATGAAACCCAAGTGCCATTAGCAGAATCTCTATCTTTAGATCCATCAAATACTATCCATGATTTTAGGCTAAAATAATAGCAAACTATACCTTTTTGAGTATTTAAATCTACTCTATTTTCTCGATATAGTATTTGAGTTAATTTTGACATGATTTTCTTATCCTCTTCCAATTTAAAATTCAATGGAATCTTAATTTTCAGTTTGAATAAAAATGTTAAAATTTTTTCCTGCATCAATACCTGATCCATTAAATTTAATAGAAATAATAGAAGCTTTATAGTCTTTTAATTTTTAATAGATTTCTTTAAAATCTTCAGTTTTAATTTTAATTTCTTCATTGTCTTCTACTTAAGTTAACATTTTCTAAAATCTCTAGTAAATGGATTATTCACTAAAATGAATTTCATGTTTGAATTGTTTTAAACGAGTGATTTTTCTTAAAAGTCTAAAAAAAAAATCATCAATTTCAATTCCATTTTCTTTAAATGTTTCACAAAATAAAACATTAAAATGTGTATCACTTCCAATACTATATTTTTAATCAAATTTCATGATACTAGGTTCATTTTTTAATATTTTAAAATGTGTTCCACATAAACTACCTAAATCTTAAACATAAGCATTTCTAGGACATCTAAAATTATATAAATAAAAGTATAATACTCTAAAAATTATGAAATAAGTACAGTAGCTCTTTTAGGTAAAGGAGTATTGGAAGAAGTTTTCATATTTTAGATAGCTAATTTATAAATGTATTTAATTTTTTATTCTTTTCTAAAATAATGTTTGCAGACTAATTTACAGTGAATTCTAGATATAATTCTATCTTCTGGAAGCACTAAAAATATGTTAATGATTATTACTAATATCATTAGGTATAATATCTGTTCTATGTGATCTTCCAATAAGAATGTCTTCAGAATCTGCATTTTTATTAGAACCAATAAGACTAAAAATTCCTTGTAATAATTACCCTTATTAATTTATGAAGTATTCATTTGAATGATTAGTGTTTGGATAATTGATATTTCTCAAGACAGTAACTTTAATATAAGGTTCATTTTTGTTTAATTCTTCATTATGAATAGGAATGGCTCGCTTTTACATATACTTATCAAGGTTAGAATTCTTTTATCTGAATAAATAGAAATTTAAACCTAGGTGATGATGGTTCTCTTCTACTTTGATTTTAAATGTAAAGTAAAAATTCTTCATCTTAATTTGAAGACCTTGAAGTAAAACTATTCATTCTAAAAAATTATCTCTATTGTTCACCAATAGGGTAGATATTAAGAAGTTAATTAAATTAAAATGTGGATCCAATCTCTAAAAATTACTCTATGTCTAAAAGTGGATGAGGAAATGGGGATAGAAAGTTATTTTGATTATTGTTATTGTTATTGTTGTTGTTTTGATTATTATTATTATCATTATTCATTATAATAATTAATGAACTATGTATAATAAATAAATTAATTGAATGGGTAATTTATGTAAAAAAGAACAGAATCCAAATAATTCTAATAGATCATCAATTTACTATGAGCCAAGAAAAGGAATCTGTATAAAAGAGAACTTAATTGAAAGATATTTATTTGATCGACATTAAACTCTCTTAGTACCAAGTTTAAGTAGATTGATAATAAAAGAGGAACTTGGTTAAGAGACAGGTACTCCTAAACCAGATGAAAGTTTTATAAAAGGTAGTCATTTTACATCTTGTACATCTAATATAAGAGAAAGTTCTATAAGTAATAACTTAATCTAATTGATAAATGTAAATTCTCAAGGATATCTACACTCTCATAGAATTCGATATCCAAATTCTCGTTTGAATGAAGTTATTTGTTGTTAAGATTGTGGAAATGATTATGACAATTGGTCAGTTGAAAATATTGATGAAAATTTAGTTAAAGTACTCATTTAGCTTTTAAAATGATAGATATATCATCCTCTAACTAAATGTTACTTAAAGGCTCAATAAAAGAGTAGCAATGGTTAAATCTATGTAGGAGGAAGTGAACATGGGGATATTTGGTAGATTGATAAAATCAATGATAAAATAAGTAAACCTTACTATTCTTATTATTGTTAGAAATTAGACACTTAGATACAGGTTATTGTTTATAAACTAATGTTGATTAGTATAAACTTGAAGGCTAATTCAAAGTTTCTTTACTAAGTATTGATTCTGGTCAGCCTGATGATACTTGTACTCTTTGGAAAGCAATTGAAATTTAATGATAATGATTTATTTTATATCAAAAGTTGATTTCAACTTCTTCTCATTCTTCTATCTCTTTTTGATGGATCCTATCCGTTTCCTACACAATTTTAATCTTAATATGTATAAATGTTTGGGTATGGTTATTTATCTTCAGCTTTTCTATTCTCCTCTGTCAAGTGATCAGCGAATTTCTATTCAATATAAGAGTTCTAATTACTGTTAAATGTTTTCTAGCTTAATTTGCTGATGTTTCTTCTTTTTTCTATCCACTCAAATCTGTGCTTGGTAAACATGATTCACCTTACATTTATATAGATTATTACCTGGCTTCATTGATAAATTATGTCCCAATTAATGTTTACTATGTCTTAAATGTTAATGTCTTCCTTGAATTACAAAAACAACTAATAATATGAGAATTATTTGTTTAATCATTAATATATATATTATTATTCTTAATCAATTTAAAATGCAGCTCTCATAAGTTGGAATCATATATTTTATATTTATATAAGCATCCTATTTTACTATATACCATATTTATACTTCTCCTCCTGTTTACTCAAATAATTCTAATGTTTCTTAAATCAAATCTCCTATATTTACTCTTTTCCTTTAATTATACTCTATCTTATCTCCCAAATTTGAATTATTATTTTTATATAAGTTCATTATTGGTAAAAGTTATCTATAATAAGGAACTAAGAAATCTCTATTGAATTCTTACCTAAGGCTTCACCTACCATTTCTCCACTTAATACTAGCTTTTACAATACTTTTAATTATACTTCCATAATACTTATATCCCTTGTATTCAAATTAGCTATCAATCATAAAAAAATGAGATTACTTTTAATTGGAATAATTAATTAAGGAATAACAGGTAATATCTTATTTCCTCCACTTTCAAGTAAACCATATGTTCCTAAAATAGCTAAAAATCTATAAGGATCCATTTTTTCCTTAATTTTAATATATTTATAGATACTCTTAATCCATCAAAAAATATTGGTAAATAATGATGATAATCTAATTATTCTGGTGATATTTTCCATATAATTCTATTGACACTTCCTTAATGATCAACCTATTAACATAAATATTTTAACATACTTTAATAGGTAAATCTCCTCTATCATAATATCTCCTAAAATCTGAAACTGTAATTGTTCTTTAATCATATGCACCTGCTTTTGGTGGTGCAGCTTTATACTCTTCCTTCTTTTATAATTAAGAACTTGTTCTTCCTCCTGTTCCTTAATGAGTCCCTTAATATTTATCTAATTATCCTTATCATCTATTCTTACTTGTAATAAGAGCATTTTATGATGTTTCATGAACTGGCTCATACACTTTTTATTAGTTAGCTTTCTCTTTAGGGATATACTCTTTTGGAAAATCACCAAATGGTGAATGAGGATTCTTTGGAGCATAGGGTGTCTTCCATGCTTTGTAATTCTAAAATGTATTGATGTAATAAATACTTAATTTTCTTATTTTTTTAGTATATTTTTTAAATGATCTTCTACAATCTGTTATGATGCCAAATTCTCTTTTCTTCCAACTGCTTATCCTTAAATTTTAGGTAGCATTTAATTATTTAATTTTTATTTATGCAATAATTCTAAACCTCAGTTCTCGATTAAGACATGCTATTAGAAAATGATGATTCTCTCTATCTAAAAAACCATTATTAAACCTAAAATCAAACTCTTTGATTTACATATTAATACTGAGATTCATTTCAATATAAAAAGTAAATAAACTTAGCCTATAATTATGGAGAATTAAAAGACTCTTAGCCTATTAATATACCAATCGATAATTTCTGAAATTCTTATATTAACTACATTTCGATGACTCTTCTAATTTGATTGACACTCACAATATTCACAATAAAAGTTTTCTATCTAAATGATTCTTTTAACAAAAACTCTTATAAGAATAAAATCTCAATAAAAAGATATAGATTTTCTATTCATCAGAATAAAATTGAAATTTATTTTTTGGATAAACTATTAAAGGTAAAAACAAGAAGATGCCAATAATGAATTGAAAAGTAATAAATAAAAATGGTTTTTGTTTAAACTATTAAAGATATTATTTTATAATAAAAATTTTATGGTGATAATTTTGTTCCAAGTGAATGATATAATATTTATGTAAACTATACTCTTGTAGTTGAATTATTGTTTTCCATACATAATAATATATAAAATAATCTAGAATTGTTTTAATAGATAACATTCAATTAAGCATAATTATACTATTAGACAAAAATCTAGATAATTCATTTAATGAAGGATAATAAGACATGTTTATACAAAAAAGCAGGAGAATTTAAAAATTGCAATAATGTAGAATAAGTGAAATCTAAATAAGAATATTAATTATATAACTTTAAGATTTCAGTCAAGATTATCTGAGTAAATTAACTCGTATTAAAATTGAAAAAGCTAAAATTAGAATAGGCAGAAGCATAAGTTGTTTAATTAGTTCTTCTATTAATCCTTTTTCTACAATGAGTATGATAGACATCTTCAAAAATAAAAAAAATAATTAAAATGATCTATTCTGCTAAACTAACTACAATTAGCCTTTTATTTTCTGTGATAAGAGTTTTATAATGATTATTTTCGTTGTTTATATAAATTTGTTTATAAAGAAGAAATCTATTCTCTTTCTTATTAAAATTACATAAATAATTATGTTCAAAGTCAAGATTCTCCAATTATTTGATTCCTTTGTATTAAATACTGTTGGTCCATACTATAGGAGAATTGGAAAAAGCTTTCTCTCCTAAGGAAATGATATGTTAGGAAGTGAAGCCAGCGATGATCGTTTAGTTTAGTGTTTGAGACAAGTATAAACTAATGGTCAAAGTCCCTAAATCAGCGAAGCATTATTTACAGCCCCAAATTCAGTTTTAATAGGGAATGTTATTTTAAAGCAAAAGTACTTTAAAGATTCTATCATAAGCTCTTCTGTATGGTATGGTGCCACTTTGCGTGCTGATTAAAATGCAATAACAGTGGGCAAGAATGCTTTAATATAAGACAATGTATACGTCAAAGCAACATAACCAATGACATTAGGAAATAACTCCTATGTAGGACCAAATTCAAACTTATAAGGCTGTTTAATTGGAGATGATGCATTTATTGGAATGGGATCAACCATTAAATAAGGTGCTTCTGTATAAGGAGTTGTTGCAGCTGGATCACTTGTAACAGAAGGCACTTAAATTAAATAAGGTGAAGTTTGGGCTGGATCTCCTGCAAAATATTTAAGAGACATCACTCCTTAAGAATTATAAATCCTTAAAGAATTCAAATAAGAATTATTAGAATTAGCTTAAGTTCATGGTGAAGAAACATCCAAGAATTTTAGACAAGTATTTTCATTTTCTATTTTAGATTATTGATGATACAGATGAAAGATTAATCAAATAACAAAGAGGAAGTGAAGAAGAGGCACTTTAAAAAATTGCTGAATTGAACTTCCCTTTAGAATATGAAGATGAAGAATTTATTGAATAAAGAGTCTTTATGAAACAATAACCACCTATGTTTATGGACTCTGAAAATCTTTAAAGTCAATAAGATTAATATGAATAAGATCTAAATTCATTTTCTGAAAGTATTTTTATATCTAATCCTTTTAGATATGTAAAAATATAATGAAGATTATTAAATTTATGAAGAGGCAAAAAAATACTTTGAGCAAAATCCATAAGCTAAAGCCAATCAATTCTAACCAAAAACAGAAATTCCTGATGATTAACCATGGAGCAGAAAATATTGATTTATCAAACATCAAATAAAAAATTTCATTAAAACTATTTATCATCTTATTCTACAACTATATTATGTGATTATTTAATAACTTTATGATTATATTTTTATAGCAATATCCAAGTAGCTTTTAAGTACATTATGTTGACTTAAAAATACAATCTTTGTTTCCTTTTATTATTATAATATATTTATTAAATTAATGATGAATATAAAAGGCCGAGTTTTAATTCTATTTTATAGTAGAAGCAATTCTCAATTATTTAGAATATGACATGACATAAATATTAAGAGGGTATAACAATTATCACTGAGTAATTTAAGAATATGTTACTTATAATTTATTCATTGATTAATATTTCTTCATTCCTTATCAGTTTGTATTCTCACTTTCATTATAAATTTTTCATTTATTAATGTTTATATATCTAATTAAATACTATAATAGAACTCTATTTATTAATTTAAAATTCAATATATAAAAAATATTTAGAAATATACATTAATCAAAAGCATCTTTCATTTGGAAAATAATATTATAGTAAATTAATTTAGAGTAAGGAATTATCTGATTTTCAAATTACAATGTTCTATTACTTAAAATTAAATATTTACAAAATAAATATCATTTTAATTTACACCACAGTATTTAGAACGATAAATATTAAGAAAAAAAATATAGAAATAACTAATAAATCTACTTATCTTAAATAAGATAGGATTACTTTTTGTTACTTATTATTAATTTTTTGAAAAGAAAACAGAAAAATAATATTTTTTAATGTATATGCTTTAGATGAAAAAAAGAACAAGAATATGCAACAGATACAATAAAAAAATAGAAAGAATTAATTAAATTTTTCATTTTCTAAAGAAAAAAAAAATCATCAGATTGTTTGATTATATTATCAGAAACTTAGTATTATATCAGAGAGCAGTCAGTTTTTAGTAACAGAAAGAGAATTTTTATACCTTAATAATGAAAATAAATGTAAAAAAGTGTTAAAATAAATGAAAAAGCTGATGAATAGAAGCATAATATATTCGTTTGAATAAATTATACATTAAAAACAAATATGGTTATTATAATGAATACTAAATAATAACCACAACTAAAGCAGGTTGTTATGTCATGGAAAAATTTCAATAAATAAAAGAATTTAAAATATTTTTAAGTGACTAAAAAATCTTATTTGCATCTTTTTATTATGATTTGAATAGTTGATAATATTTTTAATTTTCTTTTTTTGTTAGAATGTAATCAGAAAATGGGAATTGAATTAAAAATTTACAAAGTCCCTTTAGGTCTTATGAAAAGAAGAAAAATGGTTAGGAAAATATTATTTTGATAGGTTCTAGAAAAGTCTATATTAATTGGAAGTAATAATAATAATAAGAATAAATATAAATTATTAAATAAATTATGAATTTTATTTTGATTGTATTCATTAGCTCAATTTAAGCTCTTCCTTTATATTTAGGTATATTTTCAAATGAGTAAAATGATGCTAAAGTTTATATGAGATTAAAAGTATTAGATGCAGTTAAAATATTAATGAATCATTATCCTTAAGATGAAAATGTATAATGTAAGAAAATTAAACAATATAAGATATGTACTATGAATTAATTAATAATAAAACATATAGAACTCCTCCTAATCTTCATATAACAACATTTTATATAGGAGATAATAAAGATGCAGAATAATCTGAATATTACAAAAATTTTACTGTGAATCTTGCTTAAGAAATGAGGATCTATGCAGTAGCTTTATTACCAAAGAGAGTAATTGCATGTGTAGTTAAAAGATAAGATTATGCAGTTCCTATTGAAAACAAATTTCCACATATGACCACATTATTGGGAAATTGGACAGCTGTTGACTCAAATGTCTTGATGGCAAGTTTATTTGATGAATATGGACCATTAAATAATATTTATTAAAGTTTATTTTAGCAATCAGAAATAAAAGTTTATAGTACATTAATAAATGGAAAGGGAGAAAAAAATTTACCTGCATATGTAGTTAAAATGCCACTTCTTTTAGAAGGAGAAACTTAATATGGTTTGTAATGAATATTAATTGATAGAAATTATTGAATTTGCTATTTTCATTTTCAGTTTCTAAATTTTTGAGCAACTTTTTCCATTTCAATATTATTTAATTATTTTCCTTCAAATTAATTTTCAAAGGAGCCAAGCATGAATCAACAAAATTTTATAAATCCATAGAAGAATCAACTTTAAATTCGTTGAATAATGATCCAAAAAAAAGAGGAATTTTGAAGAATAAATCTAGAAGTATTGTCATGTAGTCATTTTCATATAGTAATCATATTTTAATGGAAACAATTTCTGCTGAATCTCAATTCATTTATTTATAAGTATTTTGTTCACCTCTCTATTAATCTATATGAAATACAGTTATTAGTTATTTGTTAATATTGATGAATCGATTATTGTTCCAATTGTATGAATTACTTAATCATTTTTTTACAAAATATCTTTAAATTCATAAGCTTTCATTACATCTCCTTTAATCCAATTTTATTATGTTGTTGGCTATTCAATTCGAAAAACTCAATTCACTATTGCACCATATTAAATTGTATTTCTTATTACATCAGAACCTACATATTCAGATGATCCAATTACTTTGACCATTTTACCACTTAAAGGTTTAATAATTTAGTAATTATATTAATAATCATTACTCGAAATTATATTATCTTTTAACTTGTACAACTATCATAGATTAATTCTTATCACTAGCTCAAAAAGAGGTTTAATTTATTCATTTTATGATCCAAATTACAATCAATCAATAAGACAAATCATACAAAATAATTAATAATTATATAATATTAAATATAACTAATAATATGATAAAGTTGATATATATATATCTTTTTTTAAGTTATAAAATTTATTTTTTTAAATTTAAAATAATACTAATTTTAGAAATAATTAGAATAGATAGTAAAAAAATATTCTATAAATGGAATTTTATTTGAAAACATTTTTAAATTGCTACATCATTTGTAATTATGAGGTGTAACCATGAAGTTAACTAAACCAGTTTCCTGATCTTTTTTATACTTTCTAAAAGCACTTGGACTATAGCCACCAATACCAAATTTACTGGTTGGTGATTTGTAGTCCTTTTAGATTTCAAATGGATCTCCAATATTGATTTCCAAATCTGAATCTTAAGTAGCTTATTGATTGTAAATATATTTATCAGCATTGGCATCTAGAATTAATATAAAATTTTACTAATTCTTTGTTGTAATTACTAAGCAATAGTATCTAGTGCTTTTTCTCTACATTGATTGAAAGGTTTTGTAATAACTATAGGGACAAAATTAGATTTGCTTAAGACATTGTCATCTTGGAGTCCTTATTCTTCTTAATATTGATTGATAGGTTTTTAGAAGAATATTTATCTAGGAGTTAATACAGGGAAGGCAGGTGTCATTTAATGATTATTAGGACTATTATTTCCTTAATAATCATAGATGTATTATTAATTATAATTGTTTGAAGATTATTACTAGTAAATAATTAAAAATTAGTCTTTACTTCTTCATTATCCTATTAGATTTCAAATTCATCTCTAATGATATTGAATAAGGGTCCTTTTTTGGTTCTGATACATATATCAAGGTAATCTTCTTTATCGATATGCTAAATTAAAAAAAAATGATACCACTTTCTTTTTTGCATTGAGTCTAGAAGATCTCTTTAAGGGGACATAATTACTTACTTCTTCGTATTTATAATCACTAGTATAATCATCATCGTCATCATCATCTTCAATTCTACTTTTTCTTTTCTTATGATTTTTCTTCTTTAATTTTAATCTACTTTCCCTTTGTTTTGTATAAAGAGCACTAAGTAAAATATAGTAAAAAATACTTGAATTCCATGATTTTATCAATAAGTTATTTAAACTTGTCTTCATTGAATTGATTAATCTATGATTTTTATTTAGATTAAGCAAATTCTAATATAGAGTNAAAAAAATATTCTATAAATGGAATTTTATTTGAAAACATTTTTAAATTGCTACATCATTTGTAATTATGAGGTGTAACCATGAAGTTAACTAAACCAGTTTCCTGATCTTTTTTATACTTTCTAAAAGCACTTGGACTATAGCCACCAATACCAAATTTACTGGTTGGTGATTTGTAGTCCTTTTAGATTTCAAATGGATCTCCAATATTGATTTCCAAATCTGAATCTTAAGTAGCTTATTGATTGTAAATATATTTATCAGCATTGGCATCTAGAATTAATATAAAATTTTACTAATTCTTTGTTGTAATTACTAAGCAATAGTATCTAGTGCTTTTTCTCTACATTGATTGAAAGGTTTTGTAATAACTATAGGGACAAAATTAGATTTGCTTAAGACATTGTCATCTTGGAGTCCTTATTCTTCTTAATATTGATTGATAGGTTTTTAGAAGAATATTTATCTAGGAGTTAATACAGGGAAGGCAGGTGTCATTTAATGATTATTAGGACTATTATTTCCTTAATAATCATAGATGTATTATTAATTATAATTGTTTGAAGATTATTACTAGTAAATAATTAAAAATTAGTCTTTACTTCTTCATTATCCTATTAGATTTCAAATTCATCTCTAATGATATTGAATAAGGGTCCTTTTTTGGTTCTGATACATATATCAAGGTAATCTTCTTTATCGATATGCTAAATTAAAAAAAAATGATACCACTTTCTTTTTTGCATTGAGTCTAGAAGATCTCTTTAAGGGGACATAATTACTTACTTCTTCGTATTTATAATCACTAGTATAATCATCATCGTCATCATCATCTTCAATTCTACTTTTTCTTTTCTTATGATTTTTCTTCTTTAATTTTAATCTACTTTCCCTTTGTTTTGTATAAAGAGCACTAAGTAAAATATAGTAAAAAATACTTGAATTCCATGATTTTATCAATAAGTTATTTAAACTTGTCTTCATTGAATTGATTAATCTATGATTTTTATTTAGATTAAGCAAATTCTAATATAGAGTCTTATAATCCTTTACAAGCTTAACATAACTTTTTCATATGATCATCTTTAAGTTCGGATGGGTTTTTTTCAGCAAGAATAAATATTTTAGATAAGACTCCTGGTTTAATGTCCTTAATCTGTTGGGTACCCTTTTCTTTGCTAAATATATATTCATGCGGATTACTGTTCTTGTCTCCAATAAGTTTATTGATTCTTCTTAGACTTCTTCTTAAAGTAGAGTAAAAATGATTTTTAATTGCATTATCAGTTCGACCAGGTAACAGTTTCGCAATTTCTGCCTAAAAATATTTATTTAATTTTTTTGTCATACCCACTTATTACCATGTTCTTTATGTGCTACAAAAATCACTCTTTCTTCATTTTCACTCCAAGGCTCTTTGTTGATTGCTGGATCCAAATGATTATGATAACGTTCTCTACATTATTTTCCAGACCTTCCAAATAATCCATAAACTTCTTTCATCTTTTCAGCAACAATAGTCCATTTTTTTATTCCATATTACTTTACTAATTAAAGAATTGCCATGTCTTCCTAATTTAAAGTTATGTTATTGTTACATACTTTTTAATTCCAAGCTTTTCTATCAGTCATATTTAAATAATTAATTAAATAACTTCATCCATTATTTCACTTAAAAATCAAAAAGAACATTCAAGAACTATCATTATTTGATATTATCAAATTAAATTTGCTCTCTCCAAAATCCCTTTTCAATTATTCTAATATTTCATTTATTGAAATTGATAAATAAGATCTTTATATTTTGATTTCATTTATTTATTCATGAATAATCTTAAGAAGTGCTTTAATTTTAAAAATCATAAATTCATGATTAATTATAACTTAAATATATTCAACAACATCCTTCATTAGGTTTAGATCTAGAATTCAGTTGACTACCTTAAATAGTTTATGCATTAGAGAGTAAGAAAATTGTTTTTTGCATTTGAGGTTGATGAATTAAAGTAGATATTTTAAAACTTTTATGAGCTTATTAATCTGCTTATAATTAAGGATCCTACTTAGCCTTTGCTCCTAATTCAAATGCAGTTTAGAAAGCCTCTTTTACTCCTTCTCCATTTCTTGAAGATGTCAAGAACAAAGGAAAATCAATATTAAAATTAGCTTTCAATGCTATTTAAATTTACTATAGTTATTCCTTAGTGTATTAGATAGGGAGATCCTTTTTAGTTCCAATTATGATCATTTAAATGTTGAAAGGACCCTCATCTCTTATTAACTAAATCCAACCAGCTACACTATCTAAAGAACTCGAATCGGTCAAATCAAAACAAATCATAGCTGCATTTGCATCCTAAACATAACATTTATGAATTTATCTACTTTAGCTGAAAACTTAACATAATTCTAGTATTATTATTATCCTGCTGTGTCCCATATTGCAATATTGTAAACCTGATTGTTAATTTTAACATTTTTCTACAAAGTCAAATCAACTCCAATTGTGTTTACAGAATCGCAAGAATACCTCTCAGTTTTAAATTTTAATATTAAACTTGTCTTACCAGCACTAGAATTTCCTATCAGAATAATTTTTAGATTTTGATTTTCTTCCATATTAGTTGATAATTAATTTATATACACACTTCAATCACAGTCTAATTTACCGATTACTCCATTTAGTGTCTTTGTATCAACTTCAGATGTATCATCACTCATCGAACTCACATTTCCTGAAGATGAAGAACTTGTTTCTTATTATTTACAAATCACAATTGAAAGTCCTCCAAATTTTTTTTAAAATTAATTTTATTAAGTAATAGAATTTTAAGTTCCTTCTTACCTTTCCTATATTGCAGGTAATTATTGTGAAATTGTATTTTTACTTGTCGGATATACAAAATGCTTCATTGTTGCTTTTCCTTATCTCTCAGGAGATATAGCATCAGTTATTGACTCTTAATTCTTTATTTATTAAATAAATGCCATATCACCAACACTTCCTGCATGTTTTAATTTACTTATTCTAATAGGACTTGTAGAAGTACTATTTCTCTTTTTAGGTTTAAGTATATGAATCCAATCAAATTATAATTGTAAATCATTTTGACCTAATAATTAAAAAAATGGTTGTTTCAATAGATCATAATTTGGAAATTCATGAGGGGACAGCAATCTAATAGCATGATACAATTATAAAAATTATTCTGGATACCCCTTTAATTCTCTTTCAGGAACAAATCTCTACTTTATCTCATAATAATATTTGAGTTTCTCTTAACGTTTTACATTAGGTTGAGAAGGTAAAAATTTACCTGAAGTGATGACATGTAATAAAATATAAAATAACGACTCTAAATCATCTCTTGGACAAGGAACTTTTATATTCTGAAATTAAAGTACATTGTTTTAAATGCGTGCCTATGGATGAGAATTTATTTATATACAAGTTGAGTTTATTTTTGTTTTTGAGTAAGATTTTTCCATTTTTATCCATATATTTTGAAGAATACTCAAAATTTGTGAAATATATTTCAGATGAGAGAGTAGTAATTAGATTGGATAATTTTAAACATCGATGAATTATATTTAAAGAATGTAATTATGAGAGGTGAGTGATCTTAACTTATTAACACATAATTACCATTTTTAATGCAATTAAAGCAGTTGTTTAAATTGAAAATTTACGTTTCATCAACTAAAAACACAATTTCAATGATGGTCCTGCTTTCTATTGTACAATGTAATGATAAGATGTTTCTCCTACTTTGAGAATTCCAAATTGATGAATATTAGGAGTGATAGCATCTTATTTAGGGTATTAATAATACTGTCACTGGTTTTTTTATATAATCTGCAATAACATTAGGCCTGATTAGTCACCTATTTTAATGTGTTCCAAAGTATACTATTTATACTAGTATGTCAGCAGTTTTCTGATCATTTTTAACTAGTACTGCATTATAATAAACAGAATTTCTACCAGTATAATAGATAGATGTCAGCAAATATTACTCATCTATAATTACAGGTTTATCATTTTTAAACATTTAGAAAGTTTATTAATGTATAATAATTTAATTGACTATATTAGAAAATGGACATAGATAAACATATAGCAACATTATTTGGAGGAGGTTGTTTACCAGAAAGAGATCTTAAATTGATATGACATATAGCAGAAGAAATCTTTCTTGAAGAATCTAATGTCTAACCAGCATAAGCACCAGTGAATGTATGTGGAGATATTCATGGCATCTACTATTGAATAAGATTCAGGTTAATTTTATGATTTGTAAGCTTTAAAGAAAGAAGGAGGAGAAATATAATCTAAAAAATATATCTTTATAGGAGATTTTGTTGTTAGAGGTTATAATTCTGTGGAGACAATGGAATACTTATTGTGTGGACAATTACATATAAGTTAAATATCCTGGTAATCATGAATTAAGATAATGTATTCAGGTTTATGGTTGATATGAAGAATTACTCTGCAAATATGGTAATAGTAGTCCATGGAGATTATTTATGGATGTTTTTGATTGTCTTCCATTGATAGCATTGATTGAAGGTTAAATTCTATGTGTTCATGGTGGCTTATCACCAGATATGAGAACAATTGATCAAATAAGAATTATTGATAGAAAAGTAAAATTTTTATTTATTTCAGATTGAAATATCACATGAAAGACCCTTTTGTGATTTAATGTTGTCTGATCCAGAAGAAGATGAATATTGGGCAGTGAATTCAAGAGGAGCTGGGTTTTTATTTGGAGCTAAAGTTACTATAAGAATTTTGTAGAATTAATGATCTAACTCTTATATCTAGAGCACATCAATTAGTCATGGAAGGATATAAATATTGGTTCCCAGTAATTCTTTAATTCAATTTTAGGAATAAAATTTAGTAACCGTCTGGTCTGCTCCAAATTATTATTATAGATGTGAAAATATTGCTTCCATTTTATGTTTAGATCATAACTTAAACTAAACTTGGAAGACTTTTAAAGAAGTTCCTGTATGTGCTAAAAGCATTAATCCAATAGATATATTACCATACTTTTTATGAAGTATTGTTTTGATTTAAATTAATTTCAATCTACATTATAGTTAAAAATAACCATTATATTCACAAAAATACAATTTTTTATGATCAAAATTCAAGGAAACTCTATATTCCTTTAATTTCATCTTAAGAATAGATCTATTTTAATTAAAATATAAAATAAAATGAAATAACTTCGATTAATTTAAATAATAATCTATAAAATTTTAATTAATCAAACAATATATAATATATTTTGATAAAAATAAAGATTGTATTTTTTCCGCACAAATCTCCATTTCTTAAGAAATAATCTCAACTGAATAAAAATTCATTTATTTTGAGATTTAAAAAAGTTAAGTGGACGGTTTTTTTTAATAAACACTTAAGGATATTCAATTAGAAAAGTCGGCATTTTTATTATGAATAGTCTGATGATAGTTACTTTAATAATTTTATAAAATACTTTCTAGAATAAATATCTTTTTTTTTAAAAATCATTTGATTGGTAACCACTTTTAACGGTTCTTGGTGCTGCTGCTAAGTCTTATACTACTCAAAACCTATAATTATTTCTACTTCCAAAAATTTAAAGTCTAATATAAGATTTATTAGTAATTAATAAATATAGTAACAATACTTGAATCTACAATTTGAAATTCTTTTTTAAGATTATGGAATTCATGAATATATTTGGGATGATGAAACTCCATACATTCAATTAATAATTTCGTTTTTTGAAGGAATTTTTGTTTCTGTGCTTCTCTCTATAACCATGAATATGATAATTTATTTTCTAAAGGCTATAAATTAGAAATGTTGCATATATCATATTATGTATGGATAACCATATTTTTGGGAGTGTTTCAATTACTTAAAATATTTTAATTTTAAAATATTGAATTAGCTCTTTACATTAATGTTCTTATGGAATGTATAAATTAATTTTTTAGTGGAATTTTCACTGAATTAATTATAGTATATATAACAGTGCTTTAGATTGAACCTGTAGGATATCTTTAATTTAATATTATCCTAATGTATAATGTGTCTGTTGTATAGATCAACTGAAAACGCGAGAGATCAAAGTACTTATTTTGTTTATTTCAATAGAAAACAAACTCTTTTATTTGAGTTTTATGAATTTTTTTAATAAGAGTGTAGAAATTCACAGTTAGAGAAGAATCTTAAATAATTCAAATGATGTTCTCTGCGCAGAAAGATTAAGTCTGGTTGAATTCTTAAAAGTTTTGTCATAAATTCTTTGTACTCATATGATAGTTAATTATGATTAATTGAGAAAAATTAAGTTTAATCATTTTGGAAAGAGTCCTTTTTTAATTTTAGATTCCTTTTATTTTTCAATCTCAATTAAGATGTGAGAATAATATTGAAGATCCATATCTTCCTGAGATCGTAGATAAGATATATTATAGATAGTAAATTTGATAATAAAAAATAATAAATGAAAGATGAAGTTAAATAAACAGTATAAGAGATTAGAAGATTAAATTAATCAAAAATATTCAAAAATAATATTCAAAAATCAAGAATGTTTAAAATAATGATCATCAAGATTGAATTCATGAAATTTAAATTTGATCATTCTAATGAATATTATCATTAGTCTATGAATAATTCACCATTTCCAAATGATTATTAAATTGCTCCTTAAACAAAAAGGAATTCAATAGGTCTACTTCTCAAACATTTATTAGTAACTGTATAGGCGGTTGTTCCATTTTCTTAAATTAAACTCAAAGATCCTCCTTCAGGTATATGAATTGATAAAACTTCAAATGGAAATCCAAAGAAAGTCACATTCTATCCTGGACATGATTTTGCATGTTCACCTTTAAAATTGCATTCACTAAAAACATAAATACAACCATCTTAAAATGTATTGACTTTTTCATTGTTGTAAATCTTTTTTTATGGTTTATTAGTTTCATTAAGATTATAATCTGGTTTCTCTGTAGCTCTTACTGCATTTGGATTTGGCTAATCAATAATAAACATTGACTCCACAAATTATATTGTATGCTCGCTTGTTTCAGAAGGAGTTAATTTAAGAGCCTCTTCATAATTCAAAAGAGATGATAACTATTCTTTTATTGAATCATCTGAACTTCTCCCCAAAAATGTTGGTAATCCTTTTTTTTTTATTGTATATATTTCTGTTGATAAATCCTTCTATTATTTCACATGCTTTTATTTTTCAAGAAAACTCTCTTAAGCTATTACTGTTGACAATAGCAGCACTAATATGTAGAATTTTTACATATTAATAAAAACGGATTTATAATATATATAAAATATATATTTCTTCTTTCATAAGTTTCTTAACAATGAAGTAAAATAATTTTCCAAAAATCATATTCTAAATGTATAGATGATGAAAATAAGAAATTAATTTTATCTTCTACCATGTCAGCTCGAACTTAATATAATGAAGATATTTAGAAATAATTAATTGAAGTAGTAGATACATATGGAGGCAAAAAATGTAAAAGTTGGACATAAGTTGCTCGTATTTTTGAATTAACAACTGGAATAAAAGTATAAAATACTTTTGATTTGAAAAAAAAGTTAATAAAATTGCTATCATAGATGGGAAATGTTTACTAATTATAAAGAAGAATTATCCCAAGATGAATTAAAAGCTTTATATGCAACAGGAGTTAGATGTCGAGGGCGACATAAAGCCGGAAATGAAGAATTCTTTAAATTAACAGGAAAAAAGTAAAAATTAAATCTTATTTTTAGATTGTATGTTAATCAATATAGCAAATTAGTTGGTAATTTCTTATTATAAGCAATCAAACTATTATGTTAATCCTTTTTTAATTAAATAAAAGTTAAATATAGATAATTAGGATAAGAAAGATTTCATAGCAGAATAAGTTATGTCTCTATACATATTCTATTAAGAGCTGTAGAAATTAATAAACATCTAGATGACTTCTTGATATAAGAATTGAAACGTTCAGCTGAAAAATTTGAATAATTATTGTTAATATAGGCAGAACATCATGAAGATGAAAGGATTGATAGATTTCAACATTACAGAAAAGTAATTAATAGAAGAGAATTTAAAAAAATTGCATTTTTTCTTGATTATGTGAATGAATTAAAATAAATTAGCATAAATTTGTATTAAGAATAAATAGGTAGACACCCATTATTATTTCCTTAAATTGATAAAAATAAATCATCAAAAATCTATTAATTATTAATTTGGGAAAATGATTGGTAATCAAAATACAATTTATTTTAAGAATGTGCAGCTAAATCAGATTGGGAAGAATATTCAATGTTAATTAAAAAAACAAAAAAAAACGAAGAAAAAAAATAAGTTAAAAAAAAGTCAAATTAGCCACCTTAATAATTTGAATAATAAATAATTCAATCTGAAGATATTATTAATTCAGAAATAATAATTGAACCTGAGACTAATAAATTAAAATTAAATTCTTACGATTTAATATCAACAGCTACACATAAAGTTTGTAATAATGCTTCTAAATAATAAATCAAATAATTGGATAAACAAGAATTAAAATCATTTAGAGGTCACTATTATAGAGAAGGTTAAATANAAAATAATTTTCCAAAAATCATATTCTAAATGTATAGATGATGAAAATAAGAAATTAATTTTATCTTCTACCATGTCAGCTCGAACTTAATATAATGAAGATATTTAGAAATAATTAATTGAAGTAGTAGATACATATGGAGGCAAAAAATGTAAAAGTTGGACATAAGTTGCTCGTATTTTTGAATTAACAACTGGAATAAAAGTATAAAATACTTTTGATTTGAAAAAAAAGTTAATAAAATTGCTATCATAGATGGGAAATGTTTACTAATTATAAAGAAGAATTATCCCAAGATGAATTAAAAGCTTTATATGCAACAGGAGTTAGATGTCGAGGGCGACATAAAGCCGGAAATGAAGAATTCTTTAAATTAACAGGAAAAAAGTAAAAATTAAATCTTATTTTTAGATTGTATGTTAATCAATATAGCAAATTAGTTGGTAATTTCTTATTATAAGCAATCAAACTATTATGTTAATCCTTTTTTAATTAAATAAAAGTTAAATATAGATAATTAGGATAAGAAAGATTTCATAGCAGAATAAGTTATGTCTCTATACATATTCTATTAAGAGCTGTAGAAATTAATAAACATCTAGATGACTTCTTGATATAAGAATTGAAACGTTCAGCTGAAAAATTTGAATAATTATTGTTAATATAGGCAGAACATCATGAAGATGAAAGGATTGATAGATTTCAACATTACAGAAAAGTAATTAATAGAAGAGAATTTAAAAAAATTGCATTTTTTCTTGATTATGTGAATGAATTAAAATAAATTAGCATAAATTTGTATTAAGAATAAATAGGTAGACACCCATTATTATTTCCTTAAATTGATAAAAATAAATCATCAAAAATCTATTAATTATTAATTTGGGAAAATGATTGGTAATCAAAATACAATTTATTTTAAGAATGTGCAGCTAAATCAGATTGGGAAGAATATTCAATGTTAATTAAAAAAACAAAAAAAAACGAAGAAAAAAAATAAGTTAAAAAAAAGTCAAATTAGCCACCTTAATAATTTGAATAATAAATAATTCAATCTGAAGATATTATTAATTCAGAAATAATAATTGAACCTGAGACTAATAAATTAAAATTAAATTCTTACGATTTAATATCAACAGCTACACATAAAGTTTGTAATAATGCTTCTAAATAATAAATCAAATAATTGGATAAACAAGAATTAAAATCATTTAGAGGTCACTATTATAGAGAAGGTTAAATAAGAACAAAAGGATTAACAACAATCTTATTTGATACAGATATGAGATCAGATGAAGAGGAAGTGGATTAATATTAAAATATTGAAGAAAATAGAAAAGAATTTTTTGATAAAATGGAAGAATTATATGATTATGTTTTTGGAGGAAAGGCTAGTTTAGTCTCTTTCGAAAAAAATTAACCAATTCTGAATTGAATTTCAGCCATTTTCATAAATTTCATCATTTTTATTTTTTAAACAAAAGTTGATATAAAAATATATACTATAATATTTGATATTCTTTATAAGTTAGCATTCAAATGAAGAAATTATAAATATTCTCACTAATTTATTAGAAAACAATATTTATAGACATAAAAAACATCTTGAGAAATGCATAATAATCATTTATGAATAACTTGAAGTGTTTTAATCAAATGAAGAAATATCTGAAACTTCTTTTATAGAAGAAGAATTTTTCAGTTAAAGCCTCTTTGAATAAAATTAATATTTGCAAAATAGTAAATCTTCAATGAAGTAATAGAAAAATTGTTATACTAGATTATATAATGTGTAATGTAATTTATCAAAAATGATATTAAATTCAATAAAAATCATACGTCATTATTAATATTTGATCATATATATATGCAGCATAAATTTATATCATAAGATATATTAAAAGTATTGAAAGACAATGGCTGACTAACTTAAACAAAGACCTGAAGGAGGAAAATTCTATGGGTTTGATCATATTCATTTTTGGGTTGGAAATGCACTCTAAGCAGCATCATTTTATGTGACGCGCTTTGGATTTCAATATTATGCTTATAGGTATTTCCATATATATATAATTAAATAGAGGACTTGAAACAGGAGTAAGAGATGTAGTTACACATGTTTTAAGAAATGGAGAAGGAGTTTTCTTTGCTTTTTCAAGTCCATATGGTCCATAAAATGAAATAATGAATACACATTAATCTAAACATGGTGATGGTGTTAGAGATGTAGCTTTTAGAGTAGAAGATACTAGAGCACTTTATGATAAAGCAATGGCTAAAGGGGCTAAATCAATTCGACCACCAAAAGAAGATAAAGATGAACATGGAAGTGTTATATTAGCTTCCATTTAAACATATGGTGATACTATTCACACCTTTGTCTAAAGAAATGATTATAAAGGTTTCTTTTTACCTGGATTTACAAGACATCCTAAAATTGATCCTATTAATACACTTTTACCACCTGTAGAGTTTTTATTAGTAGATCATGTTGTTGGTAATCAACCTGAACATGAAATGGTTCCTGTTGCTGAATGGTATGAAAAAACTTTAGATTTCCACAGATTTTGGTCAGTTGATGATTCTATTCTACACACTGATTATTCATCACTTTAATCTATTGTTGTTTCAGATTTTGATGAAGTTATCAAAATGCCTATTAATGAACCTGCTCATGGCAAAAAAGTATCTTAAATTTAAGAATATGTTGATTATTACAGTGGACCTGGAGTAATTATTTTTTTTATTTTAGGTTTAACATATTGCATTAAAAACAGATAACATTTTAAAAGAAGTTGAAGCTATGAGAGCTAGAGGACTTGATTTCCTTTCTATTCCTGATACTTATTATGATAATTTAAGAAAGAACATTCCTCATATGAATTTCAAGATTTCTGAAGATATTGATCTTATTTAAAAGAATAAGATTTTAGTTGATTATGATGATAAAGGTATTATAATTTTTATTATTTTAGGATATCTTTTATAAATATTTACTAAACCATTAGAAGATAGACCAACATTATTTATAGAAATCATCTAAAGAAGAAATCATTCAGGATTTGGTGCTGGTAATTTCAAATCTCTCTTCTAATCAATTGAATTAGAATAATCAATTAGAGGAAATTTAACAGATAATCCTAAATACAAAGCTCCATATTGAAAATTTACAAAATATTATATGTAAATTTATGTAAATATATATATATATATATTATTAAATCAATTGACTTTAAATGTTATACTAAATCAATTTATATCTGAGAACTCTTATATAGTTCTCTTATTTTTTCTTTATTAAACTGTTGGTCTTTCAATCATCTATTATTCTAAATAGCTTTCAGATTCCTGTAAATTTGAAGTTTTCTTAGCAGGAGGAGGACCAAATCCAAAAATTGGTAAATTCTTTGCTCTCTCTTTTATTGGATTTTCTATCTTTTATTAATTGCTTTAATTTTCAGTCTTTTATTGTTGTATAGGAGGAGACTATTGAGATTCTATTGAATTTTATTGAACTAGAGGGGATTATTTATTGATATTATTTTAAATATCTTCATCATTAGATTTTTTGTTTTAATAACCAAAAACAACATTTTTATTTTTTTCAGATTGTTATTCAGATTTTTTTTCATTTAATGATTACTATTTAAATTCTTAAGGAGGTTTTTATTGAGGAACATATGGTTTTCCTTAAACAAACTCGTTTTTTTATATTTTCTCTTTATCCTACTTCAAAAAAGGATTATTAGAAAAATTATTTTGAATAGAGGTTTTTTCTATCTAAGTTTATTATTTTGGTTATTATTCTGTTTAATTTAACTAATTTGAACATGTTAAATTAGATTAATCAGATTGTTATTTCTCCAAATTTGGTTAATTTTCATTTAGGATAGGTTAGTTAGGATAATTATTAGTTATTGTTTAACTTTCAATCTTTCTTATTGGAACATTTGATTAATCTGATTAGTTTTATGTCTAATTACTATTTTTTATTTAAGGTTGATTCTATTCCTCCTATTTTTTAAACTAAATGCTTTATTTGACAGCTCCTTAGAATTTTTCTTATACTTAGGTGTTGCCTCCAGAGAATTTTTTCTTTAAATCTGAAAATGAATTTGAACTTTATTAACCTGAAGGAAGTTATTGAGAATTATCTATTTTTAGGATATATACTAACTTTAAGTATGTTCTTTTTTCATTAATTTACAGTTTCGACATAGTTGTTCAGGTCCCATCCTTGTATCTGTCATATCCATGACAAATCTATTGCATGCCTATGACATAATAAATTTTTTTTTGGAATATTAATTTACAATTTTCTAACTTCTTTAATATTAAATGATAGAATTACAGATAATAATAGTCTAAATAAATTATATTTATTAAAAAAGGATATTGATATAATCATGTAATTGATTTTACTTATTTTAATTACTATTGATACATTATTCTATAAAAAATTTATTTTATTTTAGTAATAATTTTATATTTAATTACATTTTAAAATAGTAAATATATTATTCACTTTATTTCTGAAATCTATATTATTAATCTTTATTGATTTTTAAAATATAGATTATACTTTATTTATTTTCAATTTGAATAAATAAGCAAAAAATATTATTATATTTTTCTTTCTTTATTTTAAGTAATTTATTATCTAAAATAAAGAATTTAATATTTATGATAAAAAATCCTAATTCATTATAATTAAAGTTTATATTCTTTAATAAATAAATATAAAATAATATGACTGAATCAGAATACTCACAATTTCTATTTGAAAAGCATGATCCAAATAAATTCAATAAATATGAGGAAATAAAATATCTTAGAGGGTTCAGGTTGCCTAATGATAAGAATAGTACAATTTATTTATTGGATGATGATGGAGGGTAAATAATTTCTTGAATTTAGTTGGTGTGATATAAATGGTTGTTACTATAATTTAGAAGGTGAACCTAGTGGTTGGATTATTTTATCAAGAGATGGGAAGAAATTTATGAAATTTAGTATGAATTCTGAATTTGTTTATGAAAAGCCAAATCTTTATTATTCAAATAAGTCATTTAATATAATACTTTAGAAATAATAAGATTAATAAAAATAATAGCCTTAAATAGAATTTAAAAAATAATAATAAAATCAACCTAATTAAGAAAATTAAAAGAAGTAAGAGAATAAAAAAAAAGATAAATAAAAAGTAAATGATGGCGAAAAAGTTAAGTATAATTAAGAAAAAGTAAAGGATTAAATATAAAGTGAAAAAGAAGAATAAAGTGATTTATATATTGAAAAAATTGATAAATAGCTATCAAATGAAATAAGCAATTCAAAAGTTGATCAAAAAAATGATTAAGAAAAAGAATCAAATAAATAAAAGGATAGATAAAAAAAAGATAAAAGAAACAAAAATAAAAAAAAGGAAGATAATTAAAACAATGGTGAATCAAAGAAATATTATATATTAAATATCAACGAAAATACTTTGATCAAAGAGTAGTTTATCAAATGTCTGATTGAAGAGTACAAAATTAAAGAAGATGAAATATTAGAATATAATGAAAATATCTTAAAACTAGTTTAAGAGAAAGATGCTATAAAATTATATAGATTGAACTAAAAGGATTAAACTGATAAAGTTTAGAAATTCATTGTCTCCACATGAAATTATAAATCTTTTATCAAATATTAAAATTTATTGATAAGAATTATTTGATAAAGTAAATCAATGCAAATATCTTCATATTAATTAAATATTTTAAAGTTCTTAAGTTTATAACACTCTTATGAAGTAATTAAGGAAATAAAGTTGTAGATTCTAAATTATTGAATAAATAATTAGTATAATTAAATAAATATGAAATCCATTTTAACATAAGCATCAAAATTACCTAAATATTATGCTGATTTTAATGTTAAATAGCCTTAACATTATTGGGATTATGATAATTATAAGATTAAATTTGGGTATATATAAGGTTAATGAAGACATTAAGACGATTATGAAATATACGAGAAAATTGGTTTTGGCAAATATTCCGAAGTATTCTAAGGAGTTTCAATTATGAATCATTAAAATGTAGTTATCAAAGTTTTAAAACCAAATGTACCTGAGAAATTAAATAGAGAGGTTTTGGTTTTAAAGAATTTAAAAGATCATCCATTAGTTACAGAATTATTAGATGTAGTTTAAGATTACAGCAGTTTAAGATAATCTTTAATATTTAAATAAGAATGTTTGATAAATTTGAAAGATATTCGTTATTATTAATCATTGATGCCAATAAAATTTTTAATAAAAAGTCTTCTAGAAGTTTTAGATTATGCTCATTCAATAGGAATATTTCATCGAGATATCAAACCTCATAATATATTAACAGATAGCAAATTTTCTTGTAAAAATCATAATATTTAAATTAGATTTAAAATTATTAGATTGGGGACTTGCAGAATTTTATCATCCCAATAAAGAATACAATACAAGAGTTGCTTCTAGGTATTTTAAATCTCCAGAAGTATTACTTGATTATAGATAATATCATCATTCTATAGATTCTTGGGGAGTTGGTTGTTTAATGGCTGGTATGATATTTTAGAAAGAACCTTTTTTTGCTGGTCTTAACAATGAGGATCAATTAATCAAGATTGTAAATGTTTTAGGAAGTGATGTTTTAAATTAATATTTGGAAAAATGGAAAATTAATTTACCTACAAGATATCCAAAATTCCCATATTCTACTGAAAAAAGATTTGAATTATTTATTAATAAAGAAAATAAACACTTATGTACTCCTGAAGCTATCGATTTATTGAAGAAATTACTCATTTTTGATCATTCAGAAAGAATATTACCAAAAGATGCACTTCAACATCCATTTTTTTAATGAGTTCATAATAATAATAATTGTAGAGTAGACTAAAATTTATATTATGGATTATAAACTTATAAAAAAATATATTGATAAACAATATTGATTAATTCCTACATAATTCTTATATTATAAAAATAATGAAATAGTCAAAACAACCTTAGAATTAAGTTCATGATGATTAATTTTCTGGATCCAATACTCCAAATGTTCATGGATTATTTTTACCATAAACGATGACAATGGGTGTAATATAATTAATAAAATGAAAGTAAATATCCGAGGATAGAAAAGGAGAAGATTAAAGACTAAAATTAATTAGAGCATCTACTGATCCTTACGAAGCATTTAAGGATGATGATTTTTTATATCCAACTAAAGAAGATGAAATGAATCTTTGGCAAAAATATTCTGGAGATTATATATAAGGAATGCCTGTATTACCAACAGGAAAATGTAGTTTGTTTTGTAATATTGTTTGTTGTTTTTATTTTCTTATATTTGGTTTAGTTTTTGTTGGAATAGCTGGCAGTATTACAGAAGTAAGAATTAAATATATATTTATGTAGATTAGATTAAATTATGGAAAAGAATGCGAAGGTAAACAATAATGTATTGTTGATTTTATTATTGAAAAAAATACCTATGGACCATTTTTTTTATACTATGAATTAAATGAATTTTATACTAGTCATTCAGAGTAAGATTAGAAGTTTTAACTATTAGTTTTGCATAATCAATCAGTCCAAAATAGATGAAGGGATATGAATTAACTGATGAAGAATATGATGTTTATTGTCCTGATACATAATCATTTCAATCTCTTCAAAGACCTGAAGAATTTAATAAAAGTTATGCTGGTTTTATGATAGACTTAAATAAAAAAGTCAATCCTTGTGGAATAGCTGCCAAATATATATTTAATGGTATTTATATTATTAATTATATAGATTCCTTTTTACTCTTTGATCTTAATAGTGAAGCTCCTGCACCTTTGGCTCTCAATTCAACAGCTATTGCTTTCTCAGTTGATTTAGAATATAAATATTCAAGAACCTAAAATTCATAATTTAGGTAATGGTTAGATCTAGATGATGGTAATCATATTCTTAATTAACAATCTAGAAAAAATCATAAATTGGTTTAATATTCAATCTTTACCATTGGTTAGAAAATTATATGCTAGATATGATAACGATTTATCAGCTGGAAAATATAGTATTGTAATTTAAAATAGTAATTTTAATTATAATCTCTATTAGATTATCCAACCTAAATATTTGGAGGAGAAAAATACCTAATAATTACCACTCTATCTTCATTTGGTAGCAAAAATTTTTCTTTTGGCTATTTGCTTATTGCAACTGCAGGTGTTTAATTTTTAAGTGCTCTCATTATTTACATTAAGCATAGAATTGTAGAGAAGAAAGAAAAACATGAATAAAAAATACATGCAGATTTAAAACTTAAAGAAAAATCCGATTGATAGTTTCCTTATATATAAAAGTTATTATTAAAAATATATGCATTTTTTCCTTAAATACTTATTGATTTTATTTTTAATTATTTTTTAGAGTTTTTTTCTATATATTAGAGATATTAATTAATCTATCAATAAAATCTTCCATTAAATTTATAAGCTCTATATATTAATTTAATTTTTATAAATGATAAAAACAAGAAAATCAATGAGAGCTATAGAGTAATAAACAAATAAGTTTTATGAATTTCTTATTGAGATGCAACCTAAAAATTATAGTACTTAACCTTATAATAGAAAGTCTCAAAAAAAATTTTAAAATCTTCATTTCCCAAAAGTTGACAATTCCAATTCAAAAGACCCTTTTCTAAATAATTTAAAAGTTACAACATTAGACCTTGTTAAAAATTTTGATTATATGGATCCTAATGATGTTACTTTTCAACTCAATTAAATGGTTAAATAATAATCTTTCATTTCATCAACAAAACCCTTCTCTCGAATACATTAAAGATCATAGCCTAAACACAGAAATCCTAATAAATCACTATTCGAGATTTCTAAAACAATTAAAATTATATGATTGATATTCTAATATTTGATTAAATCCAATTCATCTAATACATGTATTTGATTTTTAATTTATTAATTTACAATATTTATTTTCATATTTAAAAATAGACCTTTACTATTATTCTCATCAACTCAAGATTAAGTCTTAATTATACATTCTTTTTATTGAAGACTATAGAATAAAATTTTGAAAATCTAGGCTTGTTGACTCCTTAGAAATTACAAAAATTCTCTATTTGGAAATGAAATGAAAATATAATCATTAATGATATTTGTTTCTTAAAATTTATATTTATAATCTGAAAAAATAAGAGCTCTTAAGATTGATTTTTTATCATAAAATATAAGCATTAATTCATAGATAAAGTATTAAAATAACTCATTCTAATTTGTCTAATAAATAAATTCTTATTTTTTAAATTAATAAAATAGATAATTAATACTATACTGTTAAGTATATTAGAAGATCATATTTAAAATTGATCAGATGTATATTCATTTAATAAGGATTCTCAAAATAATTAAGAATATTTTTTTTGTTTAAATTCAAATTTTTCTTTAAAAATAATATAAATGGAAATGATAGAGGTATATTAAAAATATATTAAATTGTAATGGTATTATATTTAATTGAATTTACATAAGCCAATATTTTATTACAATTATTAATTTAATGTTTTCTCCGCCAAAAGTGCATCCTTTTGAAGAAAATTACATTCAGAAAGTGTTAATGGATATTGAACGCAGCCCATTATTGTAATATGAAATACCTTCTGATCTTTAATTATTGTATACGATTGATATATGATATTTAGTAAATCTTAAAGTTTATTATGCGATGATGATCAGCAATCACCTTTTCAGGCTTCTAGAAATTTACCACTTTAAAGGTTCAATTCAGAGGTGTTTCATGATTTTTCAGGGTGTCAATAATAAATAATAGGAGATAATAATAAATTTTTGAAAACAAGAAAATTTAGAGCTGACTTATCGAAATTCACAGGAGATTTTGAAGTGATACATCAAATAGGAAGAGGTTCAAAGGGAGTAGTTTTTAAAGTGTTATCAAAAGTTGATGGATTGTATTATGCAGCAAAAAAGGTACCAATGGAGGATAATATTTAAACTTTGACATTGGATGGACAAGTGCAATTTAATTGCTGTTATCAACATTAAGGATTTTTGTATATAATAATGGAACATTGTGAGTATTCTTTAAAGTAAAGACTTATGTAAAGAGTTTACGAATCAGAAATTCGATAGATAATAGTAGATGTTTGTGAAGCCTTATAAAACTTCCCTTAACCACATCTACATATTCATGGTGGAAATGTATTGCTAAGCAAACAAATGAAGTATAAATTAAGTGATTATGGATATTCAAATAATACAGTTCATTCTGCCCCTGAAAAAATAAAGAGCAAATTATCAGATATTTATTAGCTAGGGGTTTTACTTATGGAATTAATGTTAGAAAAAGAATTAAGTTAGATTAGTTCTTTGGTTTTACAGAAATTCGATAATTTATCATATTATTCAGTATCATTGAAATAATAAATCAAAAAAATGGTATCAGTGATTCCTGATCAGAGACCAGATATTTAATAATTAATTAATTTTGCTAAAGTAAACTTAGATTAAGAATTAACTTTACTTCAAGAGTAGAATGCTGAATTGTAAAAATAAATTGATCAAGTAAAGCCAAAAAGCAGAAGAAGAATTTAGAGTGAATGATTTTAATTAATAGTTGATCTATATTCATAGTTTTTAAAATATTAAGTTAAATGTTTAAATCCAATAAACATAAATACGATAAGGAAAGAATATTTGCAATTGATGTAACAGGAAATGCAGAGAATGAAGTGTTTCCAACAAATTTTATTAAGACATCTAAATATAATATTGTAACATTCTTACCACTTTCTTTGTTGGGTTAATTTAGGAGATATGCAAATATTTATTTTTTGTTTATTGCCATAATTCAAAGTTTTCCAATTATATCACCCTTAAATCCAATATCAGCAATAGCTCCACTAGTATTTGTATTAGGATTATCAATGATAAGAGAAGGTAAATTATCAATTTGATAAAAAAGCAATGGAAGATATTAGTCGACATAAATCTGATAACGAAGTAAATGCTATGGATTGTACAAAAATAGTGAATAATAGAAAAGTTAAAACAACTTGGGCAGATCTAAAAGTTGGTGATTTATTATTTATCTCTGAAAATGAGATGTTTCCAGCAGATATTATAGTCTTAAGCAGCCATTTTGAAAGTGGGGCTTGTTACATTGAAACATCATCATTAGATGGCGAAAAGAATCTTAAACCAAAATCTGCAATAAAAGAGACTTAAACCTTATTTCAGTATAGAGAGAAGGAATAGAAGATTTAAATGAGTTTGAACAAAAGTGAATAACTGAAAGCTCAAGGTAATCCTCCAACATCTGTACTAGGGGATTTTGAAGGTTCAATTCATTTTCCAAATGGATCAAAAAAGTATAGAGTAAATAATTATCAAGAGTTTTGAATGGAAAGTAATTATTATTGAGAGGGGCATTTTTAAGAAACACAAAATTTATAATAGGGGTTATAGTTTATACAGGAGAAGATACTAAAATAATGAGGAATGCAGAACCCTCTAGAATAAAATAAAGTAGTATTGAGAATACAATGAATAAATTAATATTGGGAATATTAGGTGTATAAATAATAGCATGTGCTTTATCAGCTATTTTGTGTTCATGGTGGTTACATAAATCATTCAGCTAACATATTTATATAATTCTTGAAGAAAAAAATTATACTTTGTTATCATCAATCGCCTTTTTTTCATTCTTTTTACTTTACAATACTATGATTCCAATTTCTTTAGTAGTTTCAATGGAATTTGTTAAAGTTTTCTAATGTTATTTCATAAATAAAGATTAAGATATGTACTCTTAAAAAAGAGATAAATTTGCAAGAGCTTAAACATCTACAATAAATGAAGAATTAGGTTAAGTTGAATATGTTTTCTCTGATAAGACAGGAACACTGACATGTAATTAAATGGAATTTAAATATTGTATAATTGGAGACATATTGTATGGGAAAAGTGATAAAAATAACAATGTAACAACAGCAAATTCAAATAATAATGTACAACATGATCCTTCATAATTTAAACATTCAATTTTTAATTTTTAGGATCATATATTAACAGGAATAATTGAAGGTAATGCAGATTGTTAAAGATAAGCAGATTAATAGAGATAATTAATTATATAATCAAATGATAAAAATGTAAGTCTAGAAATTAGAACCTAAAAGTAGTTAATTGATGAATACTTAATGTTACTTAGTAGTGCTCATGAATGCATTGCATAGAAAGACAAAAACTCTTAAATTACATATTAAGGACCTTCTCCAGATGAAATCACATTAGTTGATGCGGCAATGAATTTAGGTTTTAGATTTGAAGGATAATCTGCAAATGAATAGGATGTAAGATATAAATTAAATATAGTTTACAATCTTAGGAAAATAAAAAAAAGTTGAACTTTTACAATAATTTGAATTTGATTCTAATAGAAAAAGAATGAGTGTTATTATCAGAGATAATGGAATTTATAAATTGTATATAAAAGGAGCAGATAGCATAATTAAAGCTAGATTAAGGCCAGATTAACCATTCTTAGGATTTATTTAAAATAAATTGTAAGAGTTTAGTACTATTGGATTGAGAACTTTGTTGATGGCAATGAAAATATTATCAGAATAAGAATATTTAGAATTTGAGAGATAAAAGGAAGCTTTGGCTTCATCAGATAAAAGAGAATAAGAAAAAGAAGAGTTAGCAAATAACTTAGAAAAAGATTTATATTTATTAGGAGCAACAGCAGTGGAAGATAAGTTACAGGAGGAGGTTCCTGAAACAATTGCAGATCTATTAAAAGCAAATATCAAAGTTTGGATGCTTACAGGAGATAAATTAGAGACTGCTGAAAATATTGCTAAAAGTTGTAAGTTAATATAGAGTGATTTTATAATAATGAAATATTCGGAAACAGATCTTAATAAATTAAGAGTTTAATTATCAGAAAATAAATTAACATATTAAGGTTGTATAAAAGAGAAGAAAAAGAAATCAATATTGGTTGAAGGTGAATCCTTACTTATTTTGACTGGCAATTAATAATTAAAGAGAGAATTTACAAAAATGGCTATGGGTTGTGATAGTGTTGTATGTTGTAGAGTAACTCCTAAACAAAAAGCAGAAGTAGTTCATTTAGTTAAAGACTTAAACAAAATTACATTAGCTATAGGAGATGGTGCTAATGATGTAAATATGATATAAGAAGCACATATTGGGATAGGTTTATATGGTAATGAAGGTATGAGAGCTGTTTAAAGTAGTGATTATGCTTTAGGAGAATTCAGATTTTTATGGAAACTTTTATTAATTCATGGTAATTGGTCATATATTAGAATTTCAGAAATGATTCTCTACTTTTTCTATAAGAATATGATATTCACTATACCTTAATTTTTATATTCTTTTTACAGTGCTTACAGTGCTTAAACTTATTTTGATGATTGGTATATCACATTTTATAATCTCTTTTTTACTTCACTTCCATTAATTGCAAGAGCAACCTTAGATAGAAGTGTCTATTATAAAATTAATATAAGAAATGAAGAATACTCAGATATCTATAAAAAATCGACTTTATATCTCAAAGGCAAATTTCCATATCTTTATTAAGTTGGTTAAAAATAAACAATTTTTACTTTATCAAATTTCATATTTTGGTGGGGTTAAGGATTTGTACATGGCTTATTAGTTTTTTTTATTACTTATGCGTGTTTTGACACAGAATTAGTTAATATCAATGGATAAAATGCTGGTTTTGCTACCCTTTCCATCACAGCTTACACTGCTATTATATTTGTATCTTATTTTATTTTATTTATTAGATTGTTGATTTTAAAATTGCAATCTACACTAAATTTTGGACTTGTATTAATGTAGTTACCCTTCTCTTTTTATCTATTGGAATTTATATTGCTTACTTCTTTATCTCCAACTTTTTTAGAGGTACTTATTCAGAATTTACTCCTATTTACTTAATTCAATCTCCAAATTTTTATCTAATTATTGCATTACTAAATTCTGTAGTATTTATATTTGATTTGGTTATTAATGCTATTTTACATGAATTTTATTCGACTGAAACTGATAAAATTATTAAGTGGAGAAGAGAATTCAAACAAATAGCAAGAGAAGGAAATGTTTTGTAAAAAATTGAAATGCTACAATAAGGCAAAAGAGAGAATGGATAAAGAGACTGGGGAGACACATTTTATGAATAAATCTTAGAAGAAAGATTAAAATCAGAAAGAGATTAACATATTTTCGATGAACAATAAGCTATTTTAGATTCTAAAGCTTAACATTATGCAACCTCCCCGGTAAATCTTGATAATAGTGAATAAAGCAATAGATAATTTCATTAAAGAACTGAATTACAATAAATTCCTCATCCGCTATAAAATAATAATTCTAAAGTTATTAATTATCAAATGTCCAAGCAATAGTAATAAAATTTTAAGAATGTTAATGAAGATAGTAATATAAACCATCCATAGCAAAAAAGAATTTATGTAAGATGATATTAATTGAATTTCCTATACATTATTTTATACCATCACTATCAAATTTTTAATATAAACCTTAATTGCTGTTAATTATTATCAGCTCCAAAAATCTTTATATAAAATTCAATAAACTCATTATTTCTAAATAAGAAAAATCCAAAACATACAATGATATATAACAAGAATTGAAAAGTCTTGAAGTTAATTAAATTGTTATTAGTATATGATGTTTAGTAATAATATACCCTCTCCTCTTAATTCTTAAAGATAAAACGTAAAAATCATTTTGTCAAAGAAACTGTAAAGTTATTCGATAAGAGAAATAAATTAATACTCAGTTATTTTTGGGCATCATTAATTCAATTCTTAGATTATAATTAATTTTTAATATTTAGAAATTATCTTATTACAATAATCTTTTGAAAAAAATTATTACAGTAGCTTTATAAATTAATTCATTCATCTAAAATTAAATAGGAATATTGGTTTAATATTAAAAGAAATCTTAAAATTTAAAATTTAATTTGAATTTTGAAGATAAATCTAACTAGTATCTATATATAAATTCTAAACCTTCTAAATAGTTAGTTTTTATATTTTTAAATAAATATATAATAGTATTGAATTTATTTAATGATCATTCGTTAGTTTCTGTTTGTTTTGATTAATATATAAAGTGATTTAGAACAAATTCATGAAATACTTTCATATTCAATTTCTAGCTTATTGATTTATTTTTTTAGATATCATGTTATTATTATCTTACAAGTATTTAAAATATAAAAACAAAACTCTAATAAAGATAAAATTAAAAGAATCTTAAATGCGGCAATGAGGAATTAAGTGAAAAAAAAATTAATTTAAAAAATTTTGACATTAAAACTTACTTAAATATCGAATTGATTCTTAAAATTATAATATTTGAGCTTCCCAATAAACATATTAATTTTCATTCCATAATATTTAAATCTTTTCCTGACATCTCCCTCGAGCTTACTTTTTTATCCCAATGATATCCATCTCCTAAAGGTATTCCTACTGGTATCAACCAAAGAAATGGATTTTTTCCAAAATAAAATTAAAAGTTGTACCAAAATCCTAAATCATATACTGTTAAATCATTACGACTCTATAATATGATTAGAATAATACATATTTTCGTTTAGATTGGGCTTCGATTTCCAATATTAATTAATCAAGCGTGCCAATATTGATTATTATTAATTTGAAATTAATCCAAAAAAAATAATATAATCCAAATGAATTGAAGAATTACGAAAATACTATAAAAAATATGAAACCTGCCCAGACTTTATTGAAATCTAAAGAGTCATACTCCCAAATTTTATTCCAAAGAGCAGATAAATTGATTAATCCAAATATTGATGCTAAAAACATTCCTAAAGAACCCCAAAATAGAATGAGTATGAAATATTTCCTATTGTATAAACCAATACAATTTGAAGTCCAAATACAATGATGATCCATATTTAGAATACATCTTTAACATTTAGAACAATGGTGAGATCTCTCTGGTCTCCTTATTCTACATGACAAACAATAATTTTATGGTTATGTTTCATCGTGTTCTACCATTGTATTTTTAGGAATGAACCCTGGCTCAATAGTTGAAGCTTTATATAGTGACCAGAATATCATATAAACACTAAAAGTACCCATATAAAAAATAACCCATTCTATTAAAGTTTCTAATGATATTGTTGTCGATTACTTTTTGAAATTTACACAAAAACAAAGTAAACAAAAGTTAAGTAAATGAGTAGGATTAAGAATGCTAAAATCAAAGGAAACTATTTCTTTAGAACTTAAGGCATAAAGTCGTAAAACATTTTTTATATTTTTTATATTTTTAATTGGAATATAAACTAAGAATAATAAAAAAAGATCTAAATTATAGAAATAGTCTTAGTAATGAAAGTATAAATTGATTTGATGTATGTTAAGATTATTAAATGAAAATTCTTAAATCATTCAAGGGCTATGATTGAATTTATAATTATTTTTATAATAGTTTCTATTAACAAAAACTTAAGAGCCGTTAATTCCACCTAAAAAAATACTAAAAAATGATTTTTACCACTTTTTCATCATTTTAAATTAAAAACTTTAATAGTTGATGTAACTATAGAATCTAAATAGTCAAAAAAATGATTAAAAATATTATACTGAAATGACATTAGAGTTATTTAATGATACAGCATTGTTTTTAATGTTTAAATTTAAGAAGTTTGAATGGTTTAAATAAAAGGTAATTATACTACTTGAATCAAATTATCATAGTAAATTTATGGAATTTCAAATGGAAGCGATTATCCTTTAAAACGAAAAGATGATGCTGAAATATTTGATCTGAACTATTTAATGAAGTTTAAATTCTCTTCAAAGGAAAAATGATAAGAAAAAATTAAATAAATTTTGTTACATCTTAAATTCATCAATTAATCAGTTTACTGAATCATCTGAAGATTTTACTAATTGAACAAATTATAGTTAGTATAAGCTTGAGTTTGCAATTTCAAATTTCTTAATTATGAATAGCTTTTTTTTGAACGATATATTTTGGCTGTAACTCTATACAAAATTCTAAGATTTTCCTGTTCATTTTGACAGATTAATAATTGGTGATTGTTATTTATAATTTAAATAGACTTTCATTTTTCAATAAATAAAGGTTAAAATATCTAAAATAATTTTTTTAAAATTTGGACATTTTTTATTATAATAATACAAAATATCAGTCTTGAATTAATAATACTACTATTATTGTTAATTTGATGAATCAAGTTAAAAAACATAGATATTATTTGAGAGACTTTAAAATAAAAAATAATCAAATTTACATAAAGATTCAGAAATGGCTTCTAAAACGTAATTAGATGAAGAATATAAGATTTATTTTGAATAGATAATGGTAATGTTAGTCTAACTATCCTTAATAAGTTAAGAATTTGTAAGCTCTAAATTATCCTTACTTGAAAAATATTCACAAACTCTAAAAGATTTCTAAATTGACTCAAGATAACAGAGAAATAATCAAATCAAAAAATTTAATTGATTAAGTGAAAAGTATCGTAAATGTTAAATTCGATCTTCAATTCATATTAATTCAAGTAAAACCTTTCATTTTCATAAAAATTCATTTGATATTTAAAATATTTACATGTAAGATAATTTATAAATAATGTAGAAGTCATCTTTAAAATAGAAGAGTATAAGTGATTCAAAATCAATACATACAAAGACTATTAAAATTATTGTATAAAAGATTGTATAAAAAAAGTTTGTTCCCTCTAAAAAATTTGTTATGATTCAGTACTAAATTTACTTTAAAATGCAATGAGTTTACTAGAATCATATCAAATACTGTACTAGAGGGAATTCAATAAACTAAATTAGGATTATGAGAAAATCCAACAAGAAAATCCATAATTTTAGACTAAACAAAACTAATTAAATAAATCAAGCAAATTCAAATAAAACTTGAAATTCTCTTATTGAAACTTAAAAATCATTTAAGTCCTATTTAAATTTAATTATATTATAAAATGATTAGATAATAAATTATGAATAAATATCACTTTTTTTTTGCACCTCCTCCTTTGCCTTTTTTCTTACCAAGTAGTTTAGCTTATTTCATTAAATTGTGAACAGTTTTTTCTTTTAATTTAACCTCCTTGTCTAATTCTTCTTTCCATTGTTATTCAAGTTCAAATCTTCTAGCATTCATTCTTAAAATAATACATTTTATAACCTTTATTCAATACCTTCCTAAGCTGTGATAGCTTTTTCTTTATCTTACATCTAAATAGTTGAAGTTTAATCTTCATTTCTAATTCTTTATCTTTCTTGGAATTCTCTATATCGTTCATCATCATAAATCTTTTTGTTTCTAATTAAATAATCCTAGCATTTTCTAACATCATTTAAACTCATTTTTGGATTTTCAGTAATGTCTAAACAAATTAAACTTGTATTATTTCTTAAAGCAGCTGATATAAAATCACCACATTTTTCATCTAATTTGCAGTTACATAGATTCAATTCTAAGAGAGTATCATTTTTTTAAAGAGCCTTATACATTGTCTATATTCCACTATAATCATAGGTATTTTTATCTTTGTCATAGTTTGTTAGATTATTATTTTCTAAATCAATTACTTTAATAGATTTATTAAACTCTAATAATTTTGAAATGGCAATCAAAGTCTTTGGTCCAAGATGATTGATTACCTTCTAGTTCTAAACTAATATAGATTTAAAGATTAACCTTTCTAAGACCATATTTTTCTCTAAACTTACTGCTATCTCTTATCCTTCCTCATCAGCTACATTTCCTACTCATTGACAATCCTTTTAATGTATTATTATTTTCTGTAACCTTTACTAAAACTCTAATTTAAGTTGGTCTCAAATCTAATCCTGATATTTTATAATCCAATTTAGAATCCCCACTTGCCAAATCGATCATCATATTATCATATTCACCTTTTAAGGTATTCATCTATTATATTTCTTCTTAACTCCTTTTCTCTTCTTCTTTTTTCCTATCTTCCTCTTATTTCTTTAATCTCTCTTTTTCCAACTTCATTTGTTATTATTTCTTTTATATCTCTGCTTATATTCTTTATGACGACTCTTACGATATTATTATATCAATTATAATTATACCTCTCTTTTTTTTTCTCTTCTTCCTCCAATTACTTTTACTTTCTTTCTAGCATTCTCTTTGTATTTGGTAAGATTTCTGTAATGATTGATTTTAAGAAGTTGTTTTCCATATCAAAATAAAATATCAAAATTATTAAAAATTAGAAATTCTCCTGAAAATGCCTCAATGAATTTAAACAATAATTTAAAGATCTATGTATAATATGACTATTTAAACAAGAAATCAAAGGATATTCCTCAATTTGATACAATATATCTGTCTATCTAATAAAATCAATTCATACTTTGAACAAGTGAATTACTATACAAACAAAAGCTAATGACAAACCTGAACATATAAATGCATTATCAAATTATAAATCCAATAAAAAGATGATACAAATAATGAAAGTCATTTAAGAGAAAAATATCTATTTGAAAAGAGTTGAGTATTCAAATAGATATATTAAAACAAAGAACATACTATTAATCTTAATATTGGGAAATTATTAGAATATCATAAAATTTATACATCATTATTTGAATCATAGATGACAAACAAAAATCTCAAACTTATTGTAAATAATATATATAGGATAAAACCAGGATAAATTTCTAAAGTTATCTAAAAGGTTGTTTCTTGAGTTTGTTTTGAAAAGATAGAATTAAAAAGTATTATTATAATTGCAACCAATATGATTATCTTGTAATTTAATTACAATTCTTAATATATTTAATATATCTATTTATATCCATATCGAAAAATTCATAATATAAATAAATTATAGACCAAAATAGTTACGAGAATATTTCTTTGATTCTTAAGAGTTTTATAAACAAAAATACGAAATCGATTTTTTATGAATTAATTAATACAACATCGGTATTATTTTTTTAAATATATACAACATGATTTTCAATTCTGAAATCTCTGGCCAATATGAACATACAACATCTCCGGTTGTAACAGGAGGTAGTGTAATTGCTTTGGTTTACAATGGAGGAGTATTAGTTGGGACAGATACTCTTTGTAGTTATGGAAGCATGGCAGCATTCAAGTATAAAATAAGTATAATTGAAATAGAAATGTCTAAAAGATTGCTTAAATATCCTAAAACACAATTTATGTATCGAGTGGTGAATTTTCTGATTTCTAACAAGTTGTGAAAGAATTAGCAAAAATTGATAGATCAGCTTTATAATATGATGATGGAGTTCATCCTTCTCCAAAAGATTATGGTAATTATTTGGCAAGACTTTCTTATAAAAAAAGATGCAAAATAAATCCTTTATATTTATAGAATGTCATAGCTGTATAAAATGATTGTAAATATTTAGGGATTTCATAATAATGATAGATATTTAGCACTTGTTGATATATATGGTACTTATTTAGAATCAAAATTCATAACGACTGGATTTGCAAGTTATTTCTGCAAAGCTATAATAAGCAATTATTGGAATGAGAATTGCTCTCTTGATTAGGCTAAATAAGTAATAAGAGAATGTTTCAAAGTAATAATGAATTCAATGAAAATAGGTTTTATTCTGTAGAGATTGCAGAGCTCATGATGTTATTTAATTGGCATATGTTGATGCTTAAGGTACACATATAGAAGAGCCAGAAAGAGTAGAAACAAAATGGGACTTTAATGGATTTAAATAAAGGGCTAATGAGAAATTACACACATAATGAACATTTATTATTATTCTATGATTTTATTATTCACTTCTATCATGGATCAGCTACTTATGGTCTAGTAGAAATAAAGCTTTCTCTGCCAGTAGGTTACCATTCCATTGCTTCATACCAAAATGTACGCAATTTCATGTCTCTGCATCTGATAAAACGTTCAAATCTACTTGATCTCCAAAAGAATTTATCTATTCTTTCATGTGAGTGATAAAGAATATCATATAAACAAACTGGCAATAATGTTCCAAGTGTTGTAAGTACCATACAAACTGGAGCTATTTTGAGAACTGTTCTTAAAGGTATAGGATATGAACTATTAGGTACAGGCATTTTTATATTATTATTATTGTTTTAAATTATTATAAATAAATTATATTTCTTTACATATTCATTCCTCAACTTAATAGTAGACAAATTAATAAAATATTGTCTATTCAATTCATTTTCTACTTCTTATATAATATTAAATATAATATTAAATATTATTAAATTTATTTATATAATAGTAATCACTTTTTTGTCTTTTAAGCCTTCCAAATTAACTCCTAACTAGTCTCATATTGTTTATCAAACAGATCAATATCTAAACAACGTTTGCTCAACTACTTTTTACAATTTTATTCACTATAACTTTTAGCTCTTTAATTGGAAATCTAAATTATTAATATAACTTACTTGGTTCATAATTTCAAATTACTATTTAAATGGAATATTACTATTAGAAGTAGGTACTTATTTAGTATTTTTAGTGCTGGCATTATTAAGATTATTTAAAAATGGGTTTTATTAATTTGTTTGTTATGGAGTTTATTATTATTAGTTGATTATATTATTATTATTGGAAAGTACTTAAGCTTATTAATTTCCATAGCAAGATTTAGATGAGGATCTATTATTTTCTGATAAGATTTATTATTATTATTGGAAATAATTTAAAGGCCTCTAACTATTTTAGGATGTTTTAGCTGTACTACATTATTCATATTGTCTATGTGATTAAGCAATAGAATCTATTATAGAAAGAAGAAATACATCTAAAATTATTTTCATATGGACTCATACAAGGGGATTAATTTTCTTCAACAACCGTTGATAATTATGGTTAATCAAGAGTACGTTTAGAATCTGGTCTATTCATAGAAAAATGATGTTGATGATTCTCTTTATTTGCTTTGATATCTTAAGATCGTGTAACTTTAGTATTAAAAGCAAATTGCTTATTTTCATAAGTATTTTTTGCACTCTAAGGTTATTACAATTCAATCTATTGATTTTTCTTCTATTTGTTTAAATCAACTGACATCTACATAGATTTAGGTACAGAAAGATATTGATCTTCTCTGTAAGGTTCTTCAAGTTCTTTATTGATACTTTCAAATGCTGAATCAAATGGTGTTCCTTGAAGCTACATTATAGAAATCTAAAAGATAATGATTATTTGATTACTTTCTTAGGGTTATTAAATATTTTAGAAAAGTTTTCTGGCCTAATTATTTCATCTGGTTCTGTTTTATTTGGTCTTATGGGAGACAATTTAATTTGATCTTTAGGTTAGGAATGTTTATGTCTACGTTATTGAGTTTATATTAACTATTACAATAGAGATGCCTAAAATATATAGAGATTATTGATTTACATTGTATTGATTCTACTTATGGGTTTCGATTGTGATTTCCATTAGTTGACCGAAAATTGATGTCCAACCTTATAATGTTTGTTTGATTTGTTGAATATCTTATGATAAACAATCTAAATTGAATGAATGAGCTTCCATTAAACCTGTTTAGGGATGATCATACATTTGATTGTTAAAAATATAAATGTCAAATTAATAATAATCAGGTAATGAGAAATCGAAAAGTAAATCCTAAAAATTACAGACTATGGAATTAAATGGCAAAAATTATATATTATTGGATAAATATTTTTATAATCCTGATGATGTTATTGGTGAAGGTGCATTTGGTAAAGTTTATAGAGGATTCAATTTTTAAGCGTATTATGCTTATTTTTAATGTTCATAGATAAAATAAAGGAAATGACAAAGAATGTGCTATAAAGAAGATGGAGCTACCTGAAAATATGGCATTAATGAGTGATAGAGAAAAAATGACTTTAGATGCTGTCAGAAAAGAGATTTGTGCTTTAAAATTATTGAAACATCCAAATATTGTTAAATTATATGATGTTAAGAAATTATAGAATGTTATTTATATGGTGATGGAACTCTGCAATGAAAAGGTAAAGTGTAAATATATTTTTTAATGATCTTAGTCTCTTTCTGAATTTATTAAGGAGAATAAAGATATCACTGAACCTGAAATCAGATATAAGTTTGGAGAAATTTTAAATGGCTTTAAATATCTTAGAAGCAAATAAATTATACATAGAGATGTTAAACCTGAAAATATACTTATTAGAAAAGGAGTATTAAAAATTGCTGATTTTGGATTTGCCAAATAACATAATTCAAAAACTTAATTACATTCTTATTTAGGAACTAGAGCAACTATTGCTCCATAAGTTATATTAGGTATCTTCTTTCTAATAGTTTAGGTGATTATACTGACAAATGTGATATTTGGAGTTTAGGAGCAACTCTTTATTTTATGTGTTTTAAAAAATATCCATACAAAGAATTTTATGCAAGCGAAATTAAACTTATGGAATTGATGAAAAGAGATTTTATTGAATTTCCAAAAACTGGGATGTAAGTTTCTTAACCATTATAATAAATTATTGTATAAATGATGAGATATAGGGAAGAAGATAGAATTGATTGGAATGATTTATTTGCTTGTCCTTTATTTCAAAATAAATTATTAAAAGAGATGGGATTAAATATATTTGAATATCATGAACCATAAGATGATTCTGTTGATATTAATGATGCTAAAATTGATGATTTTGATTTTGAAATGAATGAACATTCTGAATAATAAATAGAAAAATTTTAAGAAAATGCTCCTGTTGTTATTGATTAAGCTGAAAAATAAAGAAAAAATGAAGAAATCTTTTCTAAATTAATTAGCAGGCTCACTTTTGAAAAAGGAAAATGCATGTTCTTAAGATTGTTATCTTAAAGACTTAAAGAATATGAATTAACTTTATCAAATAAGTTAATATTTGAAAAAAGTAAAGTAGATATTTCTGATCATCTAAAATCATTAAGATTTGGATTAAATAAATTTGAACTTATAATTAATCGAGGATTAATGGAATGGATGGAGGTTAATAAAATTTTAAAATATTACTTATGTTGGGACATAACTAATCCTATAGGTGTAAATGAGACAGATTGGGAAAACTTTCTTACTGAAGGGTAAGATCGAGAAAAAATTAAAAAAGCTCTTGAAAAAGAACTACATATCACTTAACAATATGTTTACAATTCATCATAAGCATAATTATAATAGTTTTAATAAATGAATGAAAAAGCATTTTAGAGATTGAATGTTAATAAAGAATTCATGAGTTCTAATTTCGAATGTAATAAAAATTTTTTTAAAGTTCTTTATGATTTAAGTTTAGGTTTGGCTAAATTGCTTTTTCCAGAAATTGTGAAAATAAGAAATAATCTAGATTCATTACATAAGCTTCTACCTACTTTAGTACTTATTGATGATCTATTTATTTTGTTAACTCTTGACTCAGTATTTTCACATACTGATTCTACTTTAGTCAATTATACAGCTTTTTTTGAATTAAGAAAAAAGAACTATTCAGAAGATTAAGTTATGTACAGAACTATGTATCAAAGAGTGATGAGAGCATATGAAGTATTTTTCGAATGAATAATCCAATTGCATTTATATATATACTTTATTCATTTTAGTTTATTTTAGACAATAGATATTAATTTTTAGAATAATTTAATTGTTTTTGTTCATAAAATAATGTTATAATACACATAAACAATTCTTTAGATAATATTTTTGTGGCAATTTAATTATGTATAATATTAATCTTCTATATATTACATCAATAATATTGTGACTCGTCTTCTTCATCTGATTCTGGCATATCAAGATTTCTCTTTTATTTTTTTGGTTTTGGAACTCCTTCAGCAGTCACTCTTCTAATTATGTTAAAATTAAGTTTACATTTTGTTTTTCTTCTTTTTTTCTTCTTTTTATTCTACTTTTTAAGGTTGATCTTCTTATTATTAAACTTTTTAAGGTTGATCTTCTTATTGTTATTATTAAACTTCCTCATCATCTTCTTCATCTTCTTAGGGTTGATTTTTCAATTATTCGATCAATTCACCCTCATTGACTTATTAGAATTATCTATCCTTATGATTTCCCCATTTCCTATTTTTTCCTCTAGCGTCTTTGGGCATTTAATAAATTTTAAAAATATATATTTATATCAGCGAACGGATCATTCATCACTTAATCATAAGTAATGTATAATATTTCATCATTATTTATAAGTTAATTATGAACACTATGAGTCTTGAATTGATGAACTTTATTCTCTTAGTGTTTACAGATATTTTATTTAAAAATTTTAAATAAATTAATAATTAAATTTCATATTTAACGAAGAATATTAATTGCTTATTAATCAATCAATTCTATGGGTATTACTGTTAAGGATAACCTTAGCAGGTTCATTTGTTACTACTACATTTTTGCAAAATAAATTAAGGCTAATCCTACAATAAATAAAGTAAACCAACCAGTTATTGAATAATAAATAAGTATCACTTCATAATTCTCTTCTATTTATTCCTTTGTAAGATCCAAAATTTCATTTCCGAATTCTTCAAAAGCTAATTTTGTATTGGTGTAATACCTTCCAAAAATTTAATTAAAATCAACTGAATTCAAAATCTACATAGAAGCTAAAAAATCAGGATCTATTCTTTCTTCTTCCAATTCGTAACTATATGATGTTGTTATGAAATTTGACATTTTTGTGTAAATCCCTATCAATCCTTTATTATAAAGATATGTGCAATTATCCTTTACGTTACTAGAATTTGGACAATATTTTGGACACAAATCTTGGAAAAATAAATCATTCAAAATTCCAGCCCTAGAAGGATTAATATTAGGATCTTTGATGAGAATTGATATCATCTAAATTTAACTTTATTGAAAAGATTTAACCAATTTTCTAAAATAACTTAAATTCTGATATTTTTCAACTTGAAATTAATTTATGGCTTAAGCTAAAATTTTTTAATTTACTTTATTTGTCAACGTATTATTACTTAAGATTATGTTCTAACTTTTTACTTGCATAGCATTGCTCACAATAGAATCTACTTATAATGTAAAATGATGAAATTCTGCTGTTAATAAAAAAGATGGTTTTAGCAATTTTTATTTCTAAGAATTTAATAAGAACCCCCCTATGTTAATTAACAAAATAATTAATAAAAGAAAGAGCAAAAATGCTGATGTTGTATAAATATTAAAGGTTTACTGCTATAATCGAGAAGACAATAAAGTAGACTTATTTTATTTTCCATTTTTAACATTTTCAGTTTGTTATTCATTTAAGGGTTAGTAAACAAGTTGAATGTAATCAGCCTTTTTCCAATTTTAAGAATACTTATCTCGTAATATTTCTTAAGCTGTTTGCAATCTCTATATAACTATAAATACATCCTTTTCATATAATCTACAATTCAAATTAATTATCTTTCGATAAATTTTTAAAAGGTTTAATAAGATAAAAAATTAAATCAATATCAGAGAAAACTATAAAATAGTTTAAATGATAAATAAATTAATAATGAATTCATCATTTTTATCTATATCATCGTAAAATTTATCAATTAATTGTCGCAACAATAGTCTAAAAAGTTGTGAACTGTCATTTAAATTTAATGTTTAAAATAAGGATTGCTAAAAGAAATAATCATCAAAATTTTTAACATTGTATTCTTAATAGAATTGGATTATTATATTAAAAAATATTGTAATTTAATTGTAAAAGTAAGTAAAAGTCATATTATTATTATCTTTTGAATCAATATAATGTAAAGAAATATTTTAGTTCAATATATCATCTTCTTCTTCAATTTGTGAAAATACCTCATAAAATTTAGACATATTTTATAAATATTGAATTTTATTAAATCTACTTTTTATAGTATTAAGTAAATCTTCACTAAATTCAATATTTTTAATTTCTGCTAATTTATAAATTAAGTCATGAGAAGTTAATTCGCAATAATAACTATTGTATAAATATGGTGCCTATAGTTCAATTAGTAAATTATGACTATTTTATTTTTTTTAATAAAGAGTAAAGATTAGGAAAATATTAAATATAATTATGCTTAACACTATTAATAGATCGATCAATAAAATTAAACTTAATTAAATTGGCATCACTTTTGAACGAGATTTTTACTTCAATAATTCATGATGATGATTTTTAGATCTTCTAGCGATTGATCCAACTGAATTAACAGCTTAAATATCTTTTTAACAATTAACTTAATAGTTTTTATCTTCCGAAGATTTCTATTCTTATAATTAATCTAAAACAGTTTTATGTTTAGAATATTATTACAGTTCAACATTCTTTTAATCATAACTAATTTCTTACTATTATTTAATAATTTTAAAATCTTCTTCCAAATACTTAGAATCATCGTTTATACTTTTATGTTTAATAAGATTAAATGTGGCTCTTTAAGAAAAAGGAGCTAAAATTTGTCTTGAAGAATCTTATAATTAATCAAAAAAGGATTAATCATATCTACCTCTAATTAAGGATACTTCTGGATATTATTATAATTTTTCATTCTCTTCAATTTTAACTTTTTAAAAGCTTTCATCTTGAATTGAGCTTAAAACAAGATGGCTTGATTTATCTAAATCAGATAACTCTATATTATTGAGCATATCTTCTGAATTAATATCTTCATCATCTTCTTTTGTTGTTTAAATAATTATATCATTTATTTCTAATGTAAATAAAGGGATAGCTTTATAATATCCAAGGACTAAATATTCTAAATAACAATTAATTTTATAATTAATTGTTTAAATTGAATCATCTATAAATTAAAGCATTCTTTCTTAATAACCTTCATCAAAGAGTTCGCAATCAGGTTTTGTTTATTCTTAAGAATTAATTTCAAAATTAAATTAAGGCTCCTTTCCAGCTTAACAGTAATCATGTGTATCAAAAGTAGTCCATATGCCTGCATAATACATTTAATGTTTACTTTTGCCTTTTGAACTTTGCATTAATTTTGAAAATTATCCTCTTATTGGATTACCAATTTTTAATTATATGTTATTTTCTTGATTAATATCTGAATCCTGGTTTTTATATGCATTAATCAAAATAAATATTTTTGGTATAAGCTAGAATATATATCCTTAAGTTAATTAATCTTATGTAACAGACTTATCTATTGAAGTTAAAAGTTTAAACATTAAATTATTAACACCTAATATTCTTCCTTTAGAATCAAACAGTAAAAATAAACACTTTTCTTTAGTTTTTGCAAAAGCTGCTGTTATTATATAATCATCATAACTTATAAAAAAATTATCAATAGTTATATCAGCAGGAATAAAAAAATTATTTTTTCCTTTCAAAAAAACAGTCCTACTCTTTCCAAATAAAATACTATGACCTAATTTTTTAAATCTATCTAAATATTAATCATGTACTAATGCTAAAAAATCAGGCATTAACTAATTTATATGTTTAATATCTCTAAAATCCATTTCATTTTCATAACCCCAAAATTAAGCTATTTATTAAGAATTGATTTTAACAATTTATCCTTATTATTTAACTATGCTAGAATATAATAAACAAATTTTATCATCCATAATATTTCCATTTAACAATTTACCTTCAGCTAAGCTCTCAGTTTTTAAAATATCATTCATTACTTTTTGCATTTTAATTGCTTATTAATAATCATTTGCTATTATTGCATAATATATTATTAAAATAATAACTTCAATAACTGTTCTAGGTTATTCAATTTCTTCTAAATCTTTACATTTATACAATTATTCTAGCTGTTTTTTACATTCAACAATTTTCTTACTTAATATTTCAGTAGTTTAAAAAAGTTTCTAAAAATTGTTAATTAATGAAATTAATTATCTCCAGTAATTTAATTTAAAATCTATTGTGCTAATTATTAATGGAATTGATTTATCTCTTATTTAAATTGCTTCATAGATATCTCGTGTTGATAGTATTCTATCATCATGATATGATCCAGCTTTCATTGTTTAATTAATATTTTCTTAAACCTTTTTCACTGAAGACCATAATTAATGATGCAAATTAGGAAATGTTATTTTAAAAAATATAGAATGATCCTTATATATATTGTAATATTGCTTCAATCTACATAAAGCTGTTAATGGTGCCTTATGTATACAAAGAAAATGAATTAATGCTAATTCCAATATTTCATAATCTTATTTTAGCTTTTTATTCAGAGCTATTTTATTTTCTAATTAACAAATTACAATATCAATCTTATTCTAGGTTTTGTGTGATATTTTACAACTCTTTTTATGTTATATTATTTTAATGTAATGCAATATATTTTCCTAATGATAAAATTCTTAACATTAAATTAATATCTAAAATTAATTTGAAGAATCTATATCTGCTTTTCTATCATATAATTCATCAGACAAAGCATAAGCAAGAGTTCCAAAAATAATCGTAAAGTAGAACATATTTTCTTCTGATTTAGTTATCAATGAAATTGAATTTATAAACACAATAGCACAATATAAAAAATTATATTAAAATGCTAATTTATTATATTATAATCGGTAAGGTTTAAATATAATTACGTCCAAGCATAATGCTAATCCTTAAAAAATTAACATAATCTATTATAGCAAATGAAATTCTAAGTCAATAAAACAGATTGTATCCAGTAAAATATTAATTATAGTAAGTTATGTAAATTTTCTGATAAATGGATTACTATGAATAAATTTTGTGGATCTATTAAAATATAAATTAAAAGTTAAAATAAAAAAGAGAATTATTACCCCAATTATTGAAAGTTCAATGCTTCCAGATAGGTAAGCAAACATTGCTACCTGGGGTATATAAAATATTTTCCATAATAAGTTATTGTAATAAAATACTAATTAAACTCTATAAAAGCTTAGGATGAATATACTAATGTTGGCTAATATTAATATTATTTTAATAGGGTCTGAAATCTCATAATATAAATATGATAACAAGATGTAAGGAACATTTAATTTGAAATCTGAATATTTCCAAACATTCCATCCATCTTTAGGGAAAATGAAGCGCGTTCTTAAAATAAATTAAAATAGAAGTGCACCTTTAAATAATGAGTCCCATAATTGAATTTTCGGAGAGGCTGTCATTAAGTCTAAATAATTTTTGATTAGCTTTTAAGTTATCTGTAACATGACTGAAAGAATAAAATTACTTAAGCCTAAACTCACTAATAACTTAATAAATAATATATAATTATCTTATTTCAAATTAAATATAATTATCTTATTTTAAATTATTTATGATTAAAAAAACCCTATTTTTATCTCATTAAAAGTAATTTTTTAGCGACAAAGAAGAAGGGAAGCAAAAAAAATACTGTTAATTTTTAGAAATTTAATCAATTGAATTTTTATTCAAATAAATTCATAATATCCTTGTTAAGGTATATTTAATTCAAAGTGTAAAAAACTAACAAGTTATTTTTGAGATAATAAATAATAATCTTAAGATTTTTATTATGATTAATATTAAATAAATTCTATTTTGTAGAAAAAATCGATATATTTAATCAGCTTTTTTCTAAAATAAAACAAAATTCATAGATCTATATTTCAAGGTAATATTAATATAGATTTTATTGCTGATAATCAAATTCCAAATTATATTATCTAATTTCAATTTATATCCTTGACAAATTACATTAACCAAATTCTATAGCAAATTATGAGTATGATAATTGCTTAAAGAAATAAATTTCATAATTCTTTTGTTTTAAATTTGAATTAAATATCAAAAGTTTATCAATTCCCCAAGTATGCTGTGATAAAATTTCTACATCATGAATATAATGAGACTTTGAAATAGTTGACTTTTACAAAAACTTCATAATTTTAATTTTTTTAATATTTATCTTAAACATATCCGAATTGTAAATAATTTCTAAATTCTCTTGTAAAAATACACATTATTTTTTAGATATTATAAATCAACAGTTGAGATTAATTCAATCTCTTTAGGAAATAAATTATAAATATCAAATAATAGTCCAGATATAAAAAACACTAAGACAGAATTCTTGTTTTGATTTAAAATTAAATATAAGCTACTTAATTATTTCAGAATAACTTTATATATTAAAAGAAATAAGAAATTAATCTTCTTAGTCACACCTCGAATATTAAAAAAAAAATTTATCAAAATTTTGTATCTATAAGCAATAGAATAAATCTATTTTATTTAATCATCAGTTCTTATAATTTCTACAAAATATTTTTGTTTAAATCAAAATCCAAAAGCTTATAGCTTAATAGAACTTTTATTTCATTAATATAAGCATAATCAAAAGAAAGTTTGAAAATAAATAATTAACTTTAAGATTATTAGAAACTAGATAAATTTCTTAACAAATAATTGTAATCGATATCTATCTCTTAAATGATAATTAATAAAAAATTTCTGAAAGGTTTTATTAAATCAGGTTATTCAAAAATTTTATATCTTTTTAAATGGAATTTGAGTAGTAATTAATTTGATTTCATAATTTCAACAATAGATAATATTAGTCTCAATAAAATCTTAAATTTATTAATGGTTTTCTTTTCAATTTTGAGATAAACAAAAAGGTCATCTGCCTTTATTTTAGAAATAGTTATGAAGTAATTTGCTGGTAAAATTAAGCCAATTTTATCATATAATTATGAGGATAGCTTGTTAACATCCGTAATGTTATTTAGTTCAAAAGGGAATAAATTACTAATTGGACCTGTTTAATATTAGAGATAAATCTTATATTCTTCAATTAATTCAACATTAATCATTTAGTTCTTAAGATCAAAATTTTTGAATTACAATTTTAATTTTAATTCTAGCATCTGAATAAATCTAAGTATATTTTTGATTAAATGTACTGTTGCATTTCTCCTTCAAAATTACATAACCAATTCTTAAGTATCTCCTTATAATCTCATAAACAAACAATTAATTTATTTATTATAGTTAAATCCATGAAATAAATTATTTATATAAATATTGAACACATTAAGATAAAAAAAATGAAAATAGAAAATTAATTTGCTATCTTATATAAGTTTATTTTCCCCTGGGCTATGGAATAAAGAATAATAAATAAATTTATTTCAACTGCCTAATTCGAATTTTCATTACAAGACAATAATATTTTTATTTCTTCTAGAAAAATAATAACATTAAAATGACAAAAAAAATGATGAGAATATTTTAAAAGACTAAACTTTATTTTGTAATTCTTATTGCTATTTTGGATTATCTTTTAATTAATTTTGTTTAGAATTATCATTATATATTTTTATGTATCATAGAGCTTTTCCTTATCTTGTTTAGATAAGGATTCAGTTTTTATAATTGACTGATTTACTTGAAATATTATTGTTTCAAATATTTTATGCAATTTTAAACATGGATCCTCCGTCAAATATTTTTATTTATTTCCTTAATTATTCAAAAAAATCATTAAAATAATTATCATCGTTTAATAAATAGGTATATTAAGTTCAGAATAGGATACCTAATTAATTTCTTCTTTTTTTTGATTTTATGAATCTTACACTTATTAATGCCCTTCCTGAAGTTGCTTTGAGAATATTTAGCCTTATTATGATTAACTCATTTATTTATTTATATATATTATAATATTAAAATTATAAAAATGAATTAAATATAAATTATAATTTGCATTTTATAAATGATAAATGCAACTATTTTTTAATGAATCTTTTAATTAATAATCAAAACCATTGTATGAAAAATTTAAGTTATTCCTTAATTTATATATTTTTTATCAAGGATCAAAGTTCTAAAAAATTTTTCAATTTATTTGATAGCTTCTGAAAAATTTTTGTATTTANGCATCTGAATAAATCTAAGTATATTTTTGATTAAATGTACTGTTGCATTTCTCCTTCAAAATTACATAACCAATTCTTAAGTATCTCCTTATAATCTCATAAACAAACAATTAATTTATTTATTATAGTTAAATCCATGAAATAAATTATTTATATAAATATTGAACACATTAAGATAAAAAAAATGAAAATAGAAAATTAATTTGCTATCTTATATAAGTTTATTTTCCCCTGGGCTATGGAATAAAGAATAATAAATAAATTTATTTCAACTGCCTAATTCGAATTTTCATTACAAGACAATAATATTTTTATTTCTTCTAGAAAAATAATAACATTAAAATGACAAAAAAAATGATGAGAATATTTTAAAAGACTAAACTTTATTTTGTAATTCTTATTGCTATTTTGGATTATCTTTTAATTAATTTTGTTTAGAATTATCATTATATATTTTTATGTATCATAGAGCTTTTCCTTATCTTGTTTAGATAAGGATTCAGTTTTTATAATTGACTGATTTACTTGAAATATTATTGTTTCAAATATTTTATGCAATTTTAAACATGGATCCTCCGTCAAATATTTTTATTTATTTCCTTAATTATTCAAAAAAATCATTAAAATAATTATCATCGTTTAATAAATAGGTATATTAAGTTCAGAATAGGATACCTAATTAATTTCTTCTTTTTTTTGATTTTATGAATCTTACACTTATTAATGCCCTTCCTGAAGTTGCTTTGAGAATATTTAGCCTTATTATGATTAACTCATTTATTTATTTATATATATTATAATATTAAAATTATAAAAATGAATTAAATATAAATTATAATTTGCATTTTATAAATGATAAATGCAACTATTTTTTAATGAATCTTTTAATTAATAATCAAAACCATTGTATGAAAAATTTAAGTTATTCCTTAATTTATATATTTTTTATCAAGGATCAAAGTTCTAAAAAATTTTTCAATTTATTTGATAGCTTCTGAAAAATTTTTGTATTTAAAATTGAAAATAATAAAATAGATCAGCAAAAAATAAAGCAAATAATTTTTCTCCAAATTATCTTTTGTAAATATAATAGATTAAAAAATTTCATAATGAGAAAAAATTTAATTCATTTTTATGTCAACTAATTTTTCTTTACTATTTTAAAATATGTCTCAATAACAAAATTTTTAAAGTAAGATTGAATCAGTAAACATAAATTTTGGAATTTAGAAAAGGTCTTTCTTTATAAAGTTGATTAATCTTTTTTTTTAAATATATTTTTTTTTCTAGTCATTATCATTATTTGCATTTTTTTTTTTAAATAGAATATCCTATTTCATAAAATTTTAGGGAATTTATATTCTATTGAATTTATTAGTATTAGGAAATTTAAATAGTGATTATATATTTTATTAATAAATGTTGATTAAATTGAGAGGAGGAGGATGTGGAACTTCTCTAAATGTTATAAAACCTACAATGACAGCCCTTATTGATGATATTTCTACTGGCGAGAAACAAACTGTCCAGCCTAATTTATAAAACTATATTAAAATACATACTTAAAAGATTGTTTAGAATGCTGTAACAGTTATTGATTAAAAGTACAATCTTATGAATAGCTTTTAATTTTTCTTTGTTCATTAAAGATAAATATGGGAATTAGCAAGAAATCAAGAACAGTCAAGCTAATGTATTGATTTAATATTAGAATGTTTAACTAAACTTTTAGAAGCTCTTAAAAGTTTTTTATAATCTAATATTTAATATGCACTTTATGTCTCATAAATTATTTCTAGTCTTATTTGGGTCGTTTTTACATTCTATTCAACAAAATCTGACAGATTTCTTTAAGTAAAAATCTAATAATAATACTTAAATGAGATTGATCAAATATATGAAAGACTTGAGATAGAAGGGGAAGCATTTAAATATTAAAATAATATAGAATATGAGCTTTTTATAATTAAGGCTGTAATATATGTAACTCCTACAAATTCAACAGAAGGACTAGAGATTCTTTAACAATTTTTAGGAGGTGCTCTTTAAGCTATACTTACATTTTAATTAAATGATAATTTAATTGAAAGTTTAAAAAAAGGAATCGTATTTTTATATCAATAAGGAGTTATATATTCAAGAATAAAAAAACTAGAAATAATTTATTCTTTACTTAGTTTAAAATTTGAAGCTATGAAAAAATTGGAAGAAAATAAAGGAGGACATAAGGAAATTATTGAATTGCTTGGTAAAATGTACAGCAATGTTGTAAAAGAATCTAGCGATTGGGAAATTTGGTACTGCTGGATTTAAACTATTTCATCTTTATTTCAGTTTAAGCCAATACTTTAAAAGTTGAACTTAGAAAATTCACTATTAGAAAAAGTTTAGATGAGAGATTATACAATAAAAGCTATTGGAGATTAACATATATTATCATTAAGATATGCAAATATATAAAATGATAAGATCTCTAAGGCTTTATTCGATAGTTCTAAAACCCTTCAAGAATAAGCCTAACTTTAGATTTTAATTTTATAAGGCTATGGATAATTATAAAATTATGAATAACAATATTTTATTAAATTCTAAGCTTTAGAAGATTAAAAATCAAATAATGAACCTTAATTACCAATTACTTTATCATAAATTTCATAATTATTAACTTAAGTAGAATCTCTATAATCGATATTTAATGAATTTACTGCTATTATCAAAACATAAGATTTTTATGATTAATAAAAATTAAAGTTAGCTGAAAAATTAATGAAAGAATCATAGATGAAGATAATCCAATTCTTATCAGAAATAGAATAGTTGAACACACTAAAAACAATATTATAAAATTCAAATTAACAAATAGGTAATGAAAATGTATTTTATGAATAATATTATTAAATTCTACAAGAGAATTGTCAAATTTATCTTAATGGTTTAATTAATAATGAATATTAAAATAACGGATTTCAAGATATCTTTTAAAATGATTAATATTTTTCCCTTTTTGATTAATTAATAAAAGTTTCTTAAAATGCTTCACAGTTTTCAGAAACTTGTAAATAATTTAAAAATAATTATCAAGACAAGACGATTATTAATAATTTAATAAATTAAACCAAAAATTTGATTTTCAAAGATGAAAATTCAATTTTTCGAAAATTTGATCCATTAAACGGTCTTCTTAAAGCAATAAATTTAATTCAATTATGGAAATCTATTTTAAAGTGGAATTTATAAATATGCATAGCCTTATAAATACGTTTGAGATTATTAGTTTAGGAAAAATATTTTGACAAGGATCTTTTAATGCTTTCTAATATATATATTTCTTACTAATCAATAAATTTATCAATTCAATTTTTATATAATCAATTCTCATTATGTGAGTATTAGAAAGTGCTTTAAAATAAGAAATTGCATTCAACAAGTTCTCTAGATAAGATTTTAAAAGCATTATTGATAGATAATTTTGATGCTAAAAATTCTACATTGCAAATACTGAGATAGTAACTATTATTAAATAGTTTTGAAGTTAATAAGGTCAAGTTTGATTTAGAAATTACTAAGATGTTAGAGGAAGACTTAGATTAAGCTATAAATTATATCAATTAAATATAAAGTGCTGTAAAAATGATTTCAGATTTCCTTTTATATGAAAAGGAAGTTAACAATGAAGTGACTGATGAAATTCAATATCTTCTTGATATGTAATAAATTATGGAAATAAAATAAATCTTTGTTGAAAATCAAGGAAATAAATATAAAATTATAGAATCTAATTAAAAATTTTAAAACTATTTTGAAAAATTTACAAGCATTTTACTAAAATTTGAAGCAAGTATCAAGGAAAATGATTCAGATTTTTATAAATAATTAAAACAAAAACATGAATCTTTAGCTTAATTGATGGTGTTTTTTAAAGCATTTTCTGAATTAAATATCTTGAATAAAAAAGATGAAGAATTAGCAAAGTAAATAAAAAAAGATGCTGAAGATCAATTATATAATTTAATAGATTTGCAAATTGTCAAGTCTAATAATCTAAGTATTGAAGTTAACAACAACAAAATTTAATAGGAGATAGAGTTTTACAAAAATATTTATTTTGAATTAGAAGAATTAAAATCAAAATAAGAAAAATAATTAAATAAAGTTAAAGATATTGAAAAAGACTTGCATGAATTACTACTCTAAATTCAAAATGTGGTAACTTTAAATCAGTTAATTCAATAAAAAAGTAGTTATAATACTATTCTTAAGGAGAGTGAGCTTGAAATTAAAGAAACATTGAAAAGATTACAGAAAGAATAAACAAATATTGTTTTAGATACTTCTAAAATAAAATAGATTTTAATAGAAAAAGTTTAAATTAAACATAAAAAGGATATTGAATCTTAATTACATTTTATTTTAGTTTAAGTTGAGAGCAAAGAAAAAAGTTTAAATTACTTTGAAAAATAATATGACAAAATTAAAGAGGGTATAATGGAATATCTTTTTTGTAATAAATGGAGAATAAGATAAGTTATTATATATGAATTATAATAAATGAAGTAGTGTTGTTTATCATAAAATTCAATGAACATTAGTACTGGGCTTTTGATAAAATTTTAAGTTTTTGAAACAGATAAAAAGATAAAATAATTATTTGATAATTAAAAAGGCTAGGAATCTTAATAAGTATTAAGTAAATATTGGCCAAGTTAGGAGTAAATGATATAAAATACAATAAAAGAGAAATTGAAAGAATTAAATGATATTGCTTAAAAATTGACAATTGAATCATCAAGTCAAATGAAAGAAAAATATCAAAAAGAATATAGTAGATTAGAGAAGGAAATTTAAGGAATTTTGGAGAATGTATAAAATATTGGGGATTAATTAGGGATAACAATTTTATTCTTTTAAGATTTAAAATAAGATCTATTAAGAATAGAAAATTAGATTTAATAGATTTAAGAAGCTATGGAAAGTATCAATAAAGATTTAAAATTTTTGAAAGGAAGATCAGTAAAGGAACTTTTTGAAATGAGAATGAAACGAGTTCTCCAACATAGATTGATATATAATTCAGAAAATGTTTATATATAAATTTTAACAAAAGAGAAATTCCATTAAGAAGATAAAGAAGATGATGTAGAGACAGAATTATTTACAGAAGATTTATTTGGTAAAGGAGAAATTAATGAATTTATTTGGAAATAATAAAAAGATTCTTTATTAATTCATGGATAGGCAGGATCAGGTAAGAGTACAGCTGCTAGAAAGATAGAGGAGTTTTTATGGCTTATTTATTAGAAGAATTAGAATTAGGCAGATTATATTCCGTTAATTCCAATTTTTGTATCTCTTCCATAATTGAAAGATCCAATTTATTGTGCAATAGAAGAAACTTTAAGATCAGATAATTATAGATTTAGTGAGAGATAAATAGATGAACTAAAAGAAGATTTAGAGTTAAAAAAATATAGATTGATAATAATAATGGATAGTTATGATGAACTTAAATAATCATATATTGGACTTAATTTAAATTTGTCTAATAGAATTTCTAAATGGAGATGTAATTCAGATAAAAATAAATATCCAAAAGTAATAACAACTTCTAGATCAGAACTATTTACAATAAATGGATATAGCTCTTGGTTTTTATCAGAATCAAATTAATTGAGTATGTTTAAAGAAGTAAGATTATTAAAATTTACAGAAAATCAAATAAAGTAATATATAAAAGAATATACATTTCTTTGTGTAAAAAGAGTTATAAAAGAGTTCTATTTTGCTGCTTATTAAGATTAAGATTATTAAGAGTTTGAGAATATTTATATTGATATAATCAAGACAGTTGGATTATTTAATTTAAAATAAGAATAATCACAAATGCTTAATCCTGATATTATTAATTCATTAATATTAAAATGTAAACATTTTGTTTCGACTGAAGATTAAAAGACTATGACATAAATGTTAATGGAAATTTGGTCAAGTTGGAAATATGAAAACTTTATTAAATTAATGGGATTAGAGTAAGTAATAGAAACTCCATTTATGGTTGAAATTGTGATGGCCGTTCTGCCTTATGTAGTTAAGTAGAGATAGGAAATTAATAATATTAAAGAAAATTTTATCAAAAAATATGTTTATTTGAGTAAAAGGGATGATGCAGTTTAAAAGTAGGCACTTGATGAATGGCAAGGAATAGTGAATAATTAATAGTTCATAACTGAATTTATATCAGAATTTCAGATTGTAGAATAAGAAAAAAAAATATTGCAATATTTTAAGAATAATTAAAGAGTTAATATAATTATAAAGGCATTATTATTGGAACCATTATCTACATATGATTTCTATATATAATTTTTAGAACATTATTTTAAAAGATAAATCAATAAATTAAGAGAAACTGGAGAATAAATTGATTTTGATTCTATTGGAAATGAATTATGGGAATTTGCCCATAAATTGGCTAATGAAATGACATTTAATGGTTTGAGTTAAGTTCCTTTCTAACCAAGTGGATTAGTTTTTAAAAAGGAGAAAAAGGAATGGGAAGATGATTTTTTTAATGATGATTGTCCAGAAGGTGTATACAAAAGATTATTTAGAAAATGCATACCTATTAGATAAAAAAGCGGAATCTATTCATTTAATCATAAATCTTTGTAAGAATTTTTAGTAGCTAAATGGTTTATTGAATAATTAATCAAATTAGATTTATAAATTTAGGAATCATCGATTATCATTGATTAAGTTAAAGAAAAATAATTAATTAAATAGAATTTCTTTTAAAAATCTTGGAATTTCGATTATATGTAAGGCCCTATCAGATTTATTGTAAATAAAATATAATTTAATGAAGAATTAAAGTAAAAATTAATGAATTTAGTATTGTGTTCTAAATTTAGTAATGACTATATTGTTGGAAGTTCAAATAGTCTTTATTTATTAAACCTTTTAGATTATTAATTTATAGAAAAAGATTTCTCATAGATTAAAATTTAATAAGTAAATTTAATTAATGCTAACTTTTTCGGTTGTAATTTTAATGGATCTTAATTTAATCAAGTAAAATTATCAGGAGTAAATTTAAATAATGCA
>CAJJDN010000006.1:707168-781699 GCA_905182985.1 Paramecium sonneborni
AAAATATTGCAATATTTTAAGAATAATTAAAGAGTTAATATAATTATAAAGGCATTATTATTGGAACCATTATCTACATATGATTTCTATATATAATTTTTAGAACATTATTTTAAAAGATAAATCAATAAATTAAGAGAAACTGGAGAATAAATTGATTTTGATTCTATTGGAAATGAATTATGGGAATTTGCCCATAAATTGGCTAATGAAATGACATTTAATGGTTTGAGTTAAGTTCCTTTCTAACCAAGTGGATTAGTTTTTAAAAAGGAGAAAAAGGAATGGGAAGATGATTTTTTTAATGATGATTGTCCAGAAGGTGTATACAAAAGATTATTTAGAAAATGCATACCTATTAGATAAAAAAGCGGAATCTATTCATTTAATCATAAATCTTTGTAAGAATTTTTAGTAGCTAAATGGTTTATTGAATAATTAATCAAATTAGATTTATAAATTTAGGAATCATCGATTATCATTGATTAAGTTAAAGAAAAATAATTAATTAAATAGAATTTCTTTTAAAAATCTTGGAATTTCGATTATATGTAAGGCCCTATCAGATTTATTGTAAATAAAATATAATTTAATGAAGAATTAAAGTAAAAATTAATGAATTTAGTATTGTGTTCTAAATTTAGTAATGACTATATTGTTGGAAGTTCAAATAGTCTTTATTTATTAAACCTTTTAGATTATTAATTTATAGAAAAAGATTTCTCATAGATTAAAATTTAATAAGTAAATTTAATTAATGCTAACTTTTTCGGTTGTAATTTTAATGGATCTTAATTTAATCAAGTAAAATTATCAGGAGTAAATTTAAATAATGCAGAAATAAAGAATGCAACATGGTCTAATATATTGATTGATGAATTACCTAAATTAGAAACTAATTTTAGTTAAGTATTCTAAATCATGTATGTTTAAGAGAAAGATATTTTTCTAGTTCATGATAATTTATAACTTAAATAATATAATTTAAAAAATTTTTAAGAAGAAAAAAAATTAAACATTGATTTTAAGCCAAGATTTATGGTAGTATCAAATAATTAGGAAATGCTTGCAATGATGAATAAGAACGAGATTTTAATTTTTGATATTATCAACAATAAACAAATACAAAAATTAAATTTTGGAGATTGTTTTTCTTAATATAAGAATACATTAACATTTGGTCCAGATGATTAATCTATTATCTTAGGAGGGAATGATGGAGCAGATGAAATGCAATTAACTATATAATATGAAGTTCCTGAAGAAAATAAAAGTCAAAATAGTAGACTAAAAAATCCAGCTAGGGCAAATAATTAAAGTAAAATGTAAGATGATAATTATAATGAGAATGAATAAATTTAAAATAATAATAACATTTAATAAGCTGAAAAAAAGAAAGTTATTAAGGTTTAACCTGATGTGATAGTAGCACCTGAGTAATTTAAAACTTTAACAGATAAAAAAGTGTATCAATTAAAATGTGCTAACAAAATAATAATAGCGTAACATGAAAAAACTTTTTCAATTAATTTAAATGAAAAAGATAATGGAAATAAACTAATTCATTAGGATAAAGAGTTAAATAAAATTGTATGTTCAGACATAAATAGAGATTCAACTTTGATTGCTTTTGGTGGAGAAAAAGGAAAATTAATAGTATATAAAATTCCACAAATAGAATCATCTTTTAGTTTAATAGGTCATAAGGATAATGTTTCTCAAATTTAGTTTTCAACTGATGGGAAGCAATTAGTATCATGTTCTGATAAAACAATAAGATTATGGAATATTTAATAATAATCTTAAATCAGTTAAACAAATTTTATTTTAATACCTTAAGTAAATTCATTATGTTTAGTCAATATTAATAATTCGACTTTGGCTTTAACAGGTTTTGCAGAAGGATTGGTATAATTATGGGATTTGGAAAATTCAGATTCTAAAATTGATGTAAATAAAGGACATTAAGCTGAAATAACTTGTGCTATATTTTCATTTGATGGTAAATATATAATTTCAGGATCAGTGGATAGGGTGATAAAAATATGGAATACTAAAAATGGACTATAAGAAGGGTAAAATCTTATCAAACACAATTAAACTATACTCTCTTTGGCCATATCTGATGATTCATAATTATTGTGTTCAGGAAGTTTAGATGGATATATATATCTATGGGATTTTCCTCGAAAGAAATTTTAAGATGAAATTAATCTTTTTGGAAGTTGGCCATTAAATATCAAAATTATAAAATATAATGATCAATTTCGAATTTTGACATAAACAAAGGAATCAATCGTTCAATTATGGTAAGAAAGTCTTTAGGAATATTATTTACTATATGATTATGCAGATGTAAATAAAAGAATTATTTCTGGTTCAGAAAGTAGATAATTACTTTTAGAATCCAAAAATTTTAATACTAGTGATAAAGTATATTATAATTTTACTGAAAATAAATTAAAAGATCATAAAATTACATCGATAGGAGCTAGTGTTGATGGTTTAATTAAGTTATTAGGAACTGAAAAAGGAGAATTATTAATAATTAAACCTGATTGTAGTTCAGAATAAAAATCAATTTATTTTGATCAACCTATTTCTATAATTAAAACTTTGAATTCAAAATATTTTCTTACAGTATCTTCTTTGAGTTTAAATTTGTGGAAATTTTCTGATTTTACTTCAAAAACTCTTTAAACACAAAATAGAATATTAAGTGATATTTTAGTGGCTGGGGACTATTTCTTTTGTGCAGGAGATGTTATAGAAATTTGGGGAGTTTCATAATAATTCAAAGTATTAAAGAAAATAGCTTGTCCAAATAATACTGTATTATCAATTGCTTATGATTTAAAAACAAATTAAATTTATGCAGGAATGAAGAATGGTAGCTTAGTTATTGTGAATTAAATTATAGATTCATAAAAAAAAATAGATTTAGCTCATACTGGAGATATTAAAACTATTTAATGGTTATCGAAAAAAAATCTACTATTAACTGGAGGAGATGATTTCAAACTTAAACTATGGAATTCAAATTTTGAGGTTATTAGAGAAGCCAGTCATAAATAAAGGATGCAAATTGGTCTGATATATTGATTGATTAATTACCTAAATTAGAAACTAATTTTCGTTAAGTATAGTAAATTATGTATGTTTAAGTAAAAGAAGTTTTTCTAGTTCATGATAATTCACAACTTAAATAATATAATTTAAATAATTTTTATGAAGAAAAAAAATTAAACATTGATTTTAAGCCAAGATTTATGGTAGTATCAAATAATTAGGAAATGCTTGCAATGATGAATAAGAACGAGATTTTAATTTTTGATATTATCAACAATAAACAAATACAAAAATTAAATTTTGGAGATTGTTTTTCTTAATATAAGAATACATTAACATTTGGTCCAGATGATTAATCTATTATCTTAGGAGGGAATGATGGAGCAGATGAAATGCAATTAACTATATAATATGAAGTTCCTGAAGAAAATAAAAGTCAAAATAGTAGACTAAAAAATCCAGCTAGGGCAAATAATTAAAGTAAAATGTAAGATGATAATTATAATGAGAATGAATAAATTTAAAATAATAATAACATTTAATAAGCTGAAAAAAAGAAAGTTATTAAGGTTTAACCTGATGTGATAGTAGCACCTGAGTAATTTAAAACTTTAACAGATAAAAAAGTGTATCAATTAAAATGTGCTAACAAAATAATAATAGCGTAACATGAAAAAACTTTTTCAATTAATTTAAATGAAAAAGATAATGGAAATAAACTAATTCATTAGGATAAAGAGTTAAATAAAATTGTATGTTCAGACATAAATAGAGATTCAACTTTGATTGCTTTTGGTGGAGAAAAAGGAAAATTAATAGTATTATTATCTCAATAAATATATTAAATTTTGTAGCATTGTATATAAAATTCCACAAATAGAATCATCTTTTAGTTTAATAGGTCATAAGGATAATGTTTCTCAAATTTAGTTTTCAACTGATGGGAAGCAATTAGTATCATGTTCTGATAAAACAATAAGATTATGGAATATTTAATAATAATCTTAAATCAGTTAAACAAATTTTATTTTAATACCTTAAGTAAATTCATTATGTTTAGTCAATATTAATAATTCGACTTTGGCTTTAACAGGTTTTGCAGAAGGATTGGTATAATTATGGGATTTGGAAAATTCAGATTCTAAAATTGATGTAAATAAAGGACATTAAGCTGAAATAACTTGTGCTATATTTTCATTTGATGGTAAATATATAATTTCAGGATCAGTGGATAGGGTGATAAAAATATGGAATACTAAAAATGGACTATAAGAAGGGTAAAATCTTATCAAACACAATTAAACTATACTCTCTTTGGCCATATCTGATGATTCATAATTATTGTGTTCAGGAAGTTTAGATGGATATATATATCTATGGGATTTTCCTCGAAAGAAATTTTAAGATGAAATTAATCTTTTTGGAAGTTGGCCATTAAATATCAAAATTATAAAATATAATGATCAATTTCGAATTTTGACATAAACAAAGGAATCAATCGTTCAATTATGGTAAGAAAGTCTTTAGGAATATTATTTACTATATGATTATGCAGATGTAAATAAAAGAATTATTTCTGGTTCAGAAAGTAGATAATTACTTTTAGAATCCAAAAATTTTAATACTAGTGATAAAGTATATTATAATTTTACTGAAAATAAATTAAAAGATCATAAAATTACATCGATAGGAGCTAGTGTTGATGGTTTAATTAAGTTATTAGGAACTGAAAAAGGAGAATTATTAATAATTAAACCTGATTGTAGTTCAGAATAAAAATCAATTTATTTTGATCAACCTATTTCTATAATTAAAACTTTGAATTCAAAATATTTTCTTACAGTATCTTCTTTGAGTTTAAATTTGTGGAAATTTTCTGATTTTACTTCAAAAACTCTTTAAACACAAAATAGAATATTAAGTGATATTTTAGTGGCTGGGGACTATTTCTTTTGTGCAGGAGATGTTATAGAAATTTGGGGAGTTTCATAATAATTCAAAGTATTAAAGAAAATAGCTTGTCCAAATAATACTGTATTATCAATTGCTTATGATTTAAAAACAAATTAAATTTATGCAGGAATGAAGAATGGTAGCTTAGTTATTGTGAATTAAATTATAGATTCATAAAAAAAAATAGATTTAGCTCATACTGGAGATATTAAAACTATTTAATGGTTATCGAAAAAAAATCTACTATTAACTGGAGGAGATGATTTCAAACTTAAACTATGGAATTCAAATTTTGAGGTTATTAGAGAAGCCAGTCTTTTTAATTCTCTATAGTAAACTTTTATTTCAAACAATGAAATTTACATGATTGTTTAAGAAGCAAATAAATTAAGTATTTGGGATTTAGAATAATTGGAATTAATTGAGGATATTGTAACCATTTAAAAGTAGGCTAAAGTTATTTTAATTAGAAATTCCTAATAAGTGTTTTGGACCAATGAATAATAAATTTCTATGATTCCTATCATGAATAAGAAAATTTAATCATCTTATATGTTGGAAAAACCATCTCATATTCCTGAATTCATTGAAACTACTGAAAATAATATAATTACAGCAGATAGAAAAGGAAATTTATTTATGTGGGATTTTGATGGTGAAAAAATTGGTGATAAAAAAATGGACAAATATAATGAATTAAAATATATTCATTTATCTAATGATTAAACTAAGCTTGTTTTAGCATTTAAAAATCTTATTACTATTATTGATTTAAAAAATTAATAGGAAATATTTAATAAAGATTATCAAAACTATGAAATAACAAGAGCATTATTTTTGTATAATAATGATTTAGTTATTGTCACTAATTCTACTTAATCATAAGTTATAATATAATCAATTTAAGATTAAAAAAAAGAATTAATTATTGATAATCATATTGGTAAAACTTTGGGAGCCGCAACTCATAACCAATGCTTTTTAACTTATGGTTCTGATTAAGCAATCAGATATTATGTTGAATAATAATCATGCAAATTTGTTTTTTCATCATAACTTAGATTTGAATGTGAACGAGCCTAAATTTAAAACAGTAAGATTACATTCAAATCCAGAGTTGATCTTACAGTATTATTTAAGCAGAAAAAAGCTATTTTAGAATGAAAAAATAAATTGTTATATTTTTATATTAATAATTGCTTATATTAAAATGTAGGAATCTCATTTCATTAAATCTACTAAATGGAGAAAAAATTGTATCAGTATTATTATTAGTTATCTATAATGAATTTTTGTATTTTATAAATAAATAAAATGAAACTCATTTATCTTTAGACAATTTGCCTATTATGAAATAAATATGAACACATCTTTCATAACGATAAAAAAATAAAAATTCATCAATTCAATCAATTGAGTTTAAAAATAAAATTATTTTATTTTATTGTTTATTATTAGTAAAACTATATAGTTAAAATTTAAAAATTAATTCGCACAATCAGTGAAAAAATAAGTGATGATGTTTTTGAAGGAGTATGTTGAACAATGTAAAATGAAATTAAATTATGATATATATTTAGTAAAATATATAGATATGAAATTTTAAGATTTATTATTAGATATGAAGATATCTGGAATAAGATTGATCGATTGATTTTATTATATTTTAACACTAACTTTGAATTCATTTTTTCTATTTCTTTTATTTTTCATTTTGTTCTCTAAGTTTTCTGTCATTTCTTTATATGTTTTCAAGAAGCTCTTTATTTTTTTAAGCCATAGGAATATCTCCTGCTTTCAAAGATTATAAATCAGATCGGTTCTTATGATCACTTTCAAGTGGCTATTTCTCCATTTTAATTTTGAATGGAACTACATATCTATAATCCCAATATCTGACATTGTCAAAATTAATGAAACCAATATATGTTCCAAATACTGTTGAAACTTTTTATCCTTTACATGTGATATCTGCTTGGAAATAATCAGAAGTTCTAAATTTAGTCTATACAATTACTTCTTTTTAACTTTTCCTATATCAATAATGCATTAAAGTCCATTTGCTTTATCTTAAAATGTAATTTTATTAATTGATTCTTATCTCAATTAACCAAAGAAGGTACCACTATAAAGTTCATTTGGAAAATCAAAATCAATCTTTTATCCATCATTGAATTCAATTGATCGTTTTCCTTTATTAATAATCTAATATAGAAATAAGTGTAGTATACTGTCACAGAATTTAATCCTGCTCTTCCTTCAACCAAATAATATCCATAATATTTGTACTTTTTATTAGGTCCATAAACTAAAAAATAACTTACAGGTGGATGATGCATAATTTATTCACAATATATCTAAGTTCCATCATTATATGATGCTTGTAAAGTTTCACCTAATATTGGATTAAGCTAAATTAATTTTAATCATACAGGTTTTAAAAATGTATTGGTCCAAAAAAATGATGATAATGTTGCTGTAATAACTAATTTAAATCTTTCCAAAAAATCTGGAGTCATTGTTGCCTTTGTTATATATAATGGAAATATTGAGGCTCATATAATTAAAATTTATTACTTCCATGAACAGCTGTTTCCAATGCAGTTTTAGGAATCATAACTCTAATAGGAAAACTTACTTTTGTAAGATTCAGAGATCCTGATAAGATTTTTTTACCTATTTACTTAACCATTTCTTTTCCAACACTTCTTGCTTTACTTACTACTTTTTTATCAGCACAAATTCTTCCTCCTTTTTCATATCCTTCAACATGACGAATTTCATCATCATTTGGAAAATTTTTTAAATTGAGTACCACTTAAAGCATTTCATCTCCTGATAGATCCAAATAACCAATATATTCCAATTTATCAGGATCAGCAATTCCTTCATTCTCTTTATCCTATTCTTAAACTTAAGCTATTGGATCAAATCCTTTCTCTTCTAATTCTTTATCCTCATTTGTAACAACTTAAGTATCATCCTATTAATTTTTATAATTTTTTAACCTCAACAAAATCACTTTCATCTTTTTCCTCTTATTATGGCTAATTTGTTTCAGGCTTCTTTTTTTTGAACCAACTAAGCATTTTTTTATGGCAAATAATTTAAAATAAAAATTTATTAGTCAATAAAATAATCAAATATAATAATATACTATAACTACTCTTTCAATAACATCTTTTAATATTAGATTTATTTATATATACTTTTAATAATAGTTCATATAAAGTCTTAAAGTTGTTATTTATAGTAATTATCCTATTCTGATAATTTATTTAAAATCTATTTTATATACTCTTTTAATTAAAACTTTGAATCAGGTATTTTATCAAAACTAGTCTTTGCAAAATAATTTAGCCACTCAATTTATTCATCTGGTTTTAATTTTAATTTTTTTGCTCTTTGTTATAAAATAAATTCTCGTTCTTAGAATTTCTTTTCAATATTTATAAGTTCAGTTTTCAAATCAGACAGCTTTTACTTATTAAAGGAAGAAAAGTTTGTTTGAGCATCTATGCTTTCTTAATAACTGGATTCTGTAGATATATATGATAAACGCTTTTTTTTTTTAAGAAGTTCGTCTGTCTCATCTAATGATTAACAATTATCAGAAAAATCATTTTTTAATGTTATCAACTAGTTTTCGTAATTTTAATCAGATTATTACTTGAATTCACAAGAATTATTTTATTTTAAACTATTTTATTGTTCTTCACTTTATTCTAGTAATTCACTATCTAAGATTTACTTCTTTAAATTAGAATCAATTTAAATCTCTTTATTATATTTCATATTCTTCAATAAATTTATAAACTTACTTTTAATTATCTTGTATTCAATTTCAAATTAAAAATACCATAAAGGATATTAATTTTTTAAATATGCAAGTTCTAGATGATCTATACAAATTGAGTATTCTGATTTTTATTATTAATCCTCTACAAAAGGTTTCTAAATCAATAATCTCTTCTCATATTTAAAATTTTTTCTATGTCCTATCCAATGAACATTATATTCATTAATATTAACATCTAAAGCATAAATCACATACTAATAAATAAGAATTTAATTGTCACTTTTTAGCAAACTTTAAAAATTATTATTTAACTTATTTTAAACATCATCAGAAAGCATGATTTAACACCAAAATCTCATCATATATCCTATTACCTAAAAAAAAGGGTATTATTTAAACTGATTAATGAAATTAAACTAGTTTTTATACATCTGTTACATAATATTTACATAAATTTCATACTTCTTTGCAAAAGTATTCATGATTCTTTAAAAATACTAATAGAGGTTGAGATAAAGTTAAATGTTTTCTTTACAATCGTTACTTTGATTTTCAAGAAAGAGTTTCTTAAAGTTGATACAATAATGAACAGCCTTATAAAACATTTTAAAGCATTTTCGAATTATTACATTTTCAGGTATTTTTTGTTCTTTGAAATAATCAACAACACACCATTTTAAACAAATTAAAGTTTGAAGATCTTCTTTATTTCTAATTTCTTAATCAAAATTATTGTTTTTAAGCTTTTCAGAAATATGAATATTTTAAATAAACTTTGTTTAAGCTATCGCCGATTAGAACCATGTAGAAACAATATTTGATAAAGGATCATTAAAATGTATAATTTAGGGTTCATACTTAATATCTTTTTGTTTGATTTTGCTTAAAATAAAATTATTCAATGGAAGTTCATTTTCTCTTTAAGAATTGATATTCGATTTTCCAAATTTATTTAAAATATTCTAATCACCAGGTTCAATTTTGATTTCCTGTTGTTTTTTATTTAATTACAAAGATATATTTTACTAATCATCCTAAATTGTCTAGTTTATATTTTAATAGTTCTAACTTGCTGTAGGTTCTTATTCATCAGCATAGCACCAGCAAATCTGATTTCCCATTTATAATTCAATATAGAATTTAATTTTTTTGATTATTAAAATGAAATAATTTATAGAATTTAGATGTTATTTTTTCCGGCTTATATGGTTTACATCTAGTCTCTTTTGCTGTGATGTTCTCTTTTTACATTAATTAAGCATTCTTTCGAAATTAATTGACTTTAATTAACAAATCTTTTAAACTTAATCTTGATTCTTCATCTACTACTAGCATTTTCAAAACTAAATACTAAAGCAATTTATTTTCTACTGACATCAATTAGTTTAAATGTAATTAGCTATTATTAGTAAGAAATGATACTTTTCAACTTTGTTTCAATATCTTTTAATAAATCTTAAGCGTTATAGCCCCTAAAAGGTAACTATCGTCCTTTCAACAATTCATATAATAGAATACCTAGAGAAAAATATCTGTTTTGGGAGAATAAACTTGTTGTTTCAGTAATTAAAAAGATTAATAGCACGGAGTTCCCAAAATACTATTCATTAGTTTCTTTGATTATTATATTATTGATTTTCCTCATCAATATCACTCAAAAATTTAGACAATCCGAAATCTGAAAGTTTATACTTGCCATTATGGATTAATACATTCTCAAGTTTTATATCTCTATGAATAATATTCTTAGAATATAAATAATTTAAAGAGTCAATAATATCCTAAAATACCTCTTGAGCCAATTTTTCATATTTTTACTAGTAAATCTTTGGGCATGAGTATATTGATTAGAGTTCTATAATCCTTTTTTTTAGTTGCCACCATTACAATACTCCATGAAAATGTAGATAATTTTGCCATCAAAATATGAATGGGTCATTTTTACCAATATTCAAATTATCCAAAGTACTCATTATAGATAATTCTCGATCAACAAGTTATTTAAGCTTTCTTTAGTTATTCTGACTCTATGATAATGATCTACTTATCTCAAGATTTTACATTATTTTACAAGCAAACTCTTGATTTAATTCATTTTAAGTCAAATAAACACTTCCAAATCCGCCTTTACCTAACAGAATGCTTTTATTGATTGTATAATTTAAAACACATTAGTGCATGCTTTTAAATTTTATAAATTAAAGTTTTATGAAAATATAAAAAGCAATCATTTAAAATGTTTAACATATTCTTCGTACTATTTTTAAGATAAAGTAGGCTTCACTTTTTACATGGCTTAATCAAAGTCTTCTTTATTAACAGCTCTAATATCTTATTTGTGAATAGAAAAAATTAAAGATTAATCTTCTCTTAATGGTTGCATGCAAGCTTCTTTAACGACAGCTCTTATATCGCTAGCAGAATATCCTATTTAAATTATAATTGATTATACCCTGAAGCATTTCGGAAATAGATTGAAATTATTAATCAGTTAAAATATTTTAGACATTGGTCATATAAGATTTGATCATAGCTATTCTAGCATTAAATTCAGGTTAATCTATCAGAATTTTTACAGTCTGAATAAAAATAATGAATTTACAAATCTTCTCAAAACTGCTTCATCTAAATCTTAAGGTCGGTTTGTAGCTGCAATTAAAAATACCCTATCTTGATCTGAAGTTTGCATTCCATCAAATGAAATTAAGAATTCTGTTTTTAATCTTCTACTTGCCTCATGTTCATTTTCAGACCTTTTTGATAAAATAGAATCGATTTCGTCAATAAAAATTATGGAAGGCTATATTTAAAAGGCAGTTTCAAATAATGCTTTCATAAGCTTTTCTCCTTCTCCTAAATGCTTTTAGACAAGAGTTGATGCACTTATATTAAAGAAACAACATTTAATTTAGTTAGCAATAGCTTTGGCTAATAAGGTTTTACCATTTCCTGGAGGACCATAAAATAGAATGCCTTTTCTAATTTATACTAATTTACCTTTAGGAGGTGCTCTAATACCGGTGTAAATATCAGGTCTTAAATTTGGCATAATGATTGTTTCTTCAAGTTTATTCTTGATGTTATCTAAACCAATTATTTGTTCAAAACTGACATCAATTTTTCTTATCATAGAAGTCTCGATTATTTATTGACTATATGGATCTTTTTAAGCCTACAACAGGTTATAAATCAAAACTTAACAATTTATTTTAGAATCTTAGTAATTTATTAATTGCACTCTTCAGCATGCCTTATACTGCTTTACAATTTTGCTATAGCTGTAGGTTTCTCATATTCAGATATTTCTTAATTGATTTAATAATTCTTACGATTTTTTTTTATTTAATTTAGTAGAGTACTAGAGCTTTTATACAAAACAACTTTGGCAAATGTAAATTGTCCATTATTATAATAATCGATCCCTTTATCAATCATTCTATATAGGTTTTATATTTCAATATCTTGTTCTTTTTACTTTTAGATTTATATCTCTGATTTTATTGTAAAAGGAGCCTTAGAGTCTTCTTGTTTAAATTGGATCAACTCTTATTACATATATTTTGTGGAATTTTATTAGAAAAAATATTATTTTATTTAAATGTCTAATAATGAATAAGCTAAAAGAAGAAGATCCAAAAGAGGAGAAATAAAAGGAGATTTCAAATGTACATCTGATGGATGTGGAAAAGAATACTTGAGTTATCCAGCTTTATATACTCATATCAAGTCAAAACATGGGGCTGGATATTTAAAAAATATGTTAAGGCCAAAAGCAGTCGGCAGTAGAGGAAGACCAAGAAGAGATGAAGTATGCTTTTATATAATCTAGTTGAAGCAAAATAATTTCAAAGTATGTTTTAATTTTTATTTAGTGATGGTTTGAAAAATAAAATTCATTTCGTATTTAAATTTATTGAATCTAAAAAGGGTAATAAAATTGAAAATGATTCTTTTATGAACACTTTTGTGAATGTCTTAAAAAGAAATGAACACATTTATGAAGTTGAAAATAATATTATAAAAATTGGATGTGATGAAACTATATGTCTCTTTATCAAAGAATTATCATACACACTTAATTTAAGATTTTTATAAGAAATATCATATTTTCTGTTATGTTTTAGAAATTATATACTTAACAATAATCTTATGAATATTGCTCAATTATAATTTGGTCATTTGATGAATAATTTTATGGAGGAAAAAATTAATTAGTTTAATGAAACATTATTATAATAGTATTATTCAGAACTTCAAGATTAAGATAAGTAAATATTAGATATATCATAGATTATTATTAAAAAGTGCTAAAAGTGAACAATCATGATGTTTCAAAAAATTTATATATCATTCTTCTTATAGCTTCTGGTGCTAAGAATTGTGTTTTTTAAGTCTAAACTACAATATTGTGATTTTACTTTTCTATTCTTTAGGTTTTTATATTCAAATTATTTAAAAAATTAATTTATTGAAAAAGTTATTTAGTTTCTTAACTTAAGCTTGGGTATTTAGTTGAAAGCCTTATTAGTTCATTGATTACACTAAATTCATTTTTTTCTTTTGCAGTTATTATTTGGCTTCTTAAAAGCAACAACATTAGATTTTCGATTTTTCAAGAAGATTCCTTCATTAAACTTTTAGTATCATTTAGACAATACATTTTTTACTAACTTTAAGTTTTATTTTATTAAGCCATAAGAATGTGATAGCATTAAATTTAAATATTTTTATAATTTGAGCGTTAAATTTTAAAATATCATTAAAATTAGCAAATATGTTATATTTTAGGTGCTATTATTGAAAGTAATTCTTTCATATTTTTCCAAAATTTGAGCGTAATTTCTTTGAATGATTTGTTTAATTATTTTGTATTAAGATTGAAGATTAATGTAATTGAATTTTTGCTTTGAGAATTTTATAGTCTATCTATTTCAAAATTATTTATGCTTTTGCATTTACTTGTTCTCAAGTTTAAGGTAACCCACTTAAAATTAACCCAGAACCACTAAAAATCTTATTCTTCTTTTTAGTATTATCACTTTTGGCATCATATGTGTAATTTAAGGTTATAATGATGCAAAATAGGAAAAAAATTTTACTTATGTTAAATTTTATTTTGTTCTGTTTATAAGATAAGAATTTATCTACATAATTTAAAAATTTTCTCAAGTTATTTTTGCCTCATTGGAAGCTTAAAATTTCTCATAACTATCATTTAGCATATAGAATTGTTCTATTAAGAAAAATTTTTTAGTCACTTCATTTTAATAAATTTCCATAGGATCATCCATAAAATGCGCAATCCCTAGAATATTCAAATAATTTTTAACGAATTTTAGATAAGATGTAATAAATAAGGAACTAAAACATGTTTTATATTGGGATTGTTCTCTTAGAGATAAAAATAAAATATTAATAAAATCATATCATAGAAGATTTTATATGTTCTATTAACTCATTAATGTCCCTATTTTCGATAGCAGCTATGCCTTTATCTATATTACTAATCGTAGTTAATTCTTCATAATCCTTTATATTAGTCACCATTGCAATATATTGTAAACGCTATGCATTTGGCTCCCCTTATTTTTATAATTCTTCTTTTCCAATAATGTTTAAATAATTTGATAGTACTTCTCTATAAATATTCTAAAATTTATTTGTCTAAGATAGTTAATAAACTTCACAAATCCAATCAGGCTTGAGATATTTTTCAAGTTTATTAAAATTAGCCCTAAACTTACTAAAATAAATACTAAACAGTTTGATATTCCATTGTTAAATGTATTGATAGAAATTCATTTTCTTCTTCAAATTCTCTCATAAAAGATTTAAATATGCTTTTTTTTATCAATTAAGGATAAAACTTATCATCCTTGATTTAAGCCCTTAATTTATAATGCTAGTAATATATTTGTTTAATCAAAATGTAGCTCACAAATATGGAGTCAAATATTTATTTATGCTAAAATGATTTCATTTTATTATAAGTTAGACTTAAACAAGAAATAGGCTGTTTGGCTTTACTATACAACTTTATTGAATCCTCAGCTTTTTAATCAAATGTGTTTGCTTCTTGAAGTAGAACTTCAGATTGCAACATATTATCTTTTAATTATATATTAACTGGTGGAACAACATCAGAATTATGATTTTTTTTTGATTAATTCATGTACTCCTAAATTTTATGATTTGTTTTAAAAATTTCATCTTACATTTACTCATCATTTGTTGGATTTAAAATTTCAAATTACTTTTCATTAGCTTCAGCTTTTTGATAAAATAATTTGCTTTTATGAGGATCAATATCAGCAAAATATTATGTGTGATCTTTGATTATGCTCACTTAAATATTTAAAATATTTACTTGAACTTTGTCCCATAAAAATTGAATTACTAAATAAATCACTCCATTTTAAACGTTGTTTTGGATCATATTTTAACATATTTGTCAATAATTCGCAAATGTTTTTGTCAACAGGACCTTTTTTAGATTTAAATTTAGGAGGATCTAATATGAACTAAGTTTCAAATACTAGAATATTTGACTTCTTCAAGAAAAATGTGATGATTGGCTGAGTTAAAAGGAAATTTAGAAAATAACATTTGGTATAGAATTACGCCTACAGCAAACATATCTGCTTGAAGTCCATATGGTTTTCTTTCAAGAATTTCTGGAGCCATAGTTCCATATGAACCTAGATTGTCATAAGCTAAACCATCCTATTAAATAAAATAAAACTAATACTTATTCCTTTAATAGATGGCAAAATCCAAGATCTGCAATTTTTAAAATACCTTAATGTAATAAAATATTGGCCATTTTCAAATCTCTATGAATAATCTTTCCTTTGTGTAATGCCTTCATTCCTTTTAACAATTATTTAAAAAAAATCAAAGCCTGAAATTAAGGGATAACGTTATCTTAATTCATCCAATAATCCTCTAAAGTGCCACCTAAAATATATAAATAATGATATATACCATCACAATATTCTAAAATAAAAACAGCATAATCTTTGGTTTCGAAATACTGATATAATTTTATAATATGATCAGATTTAAGGCATTCGAGTGCTTTTCTTTCATTTTCAACTAATTGACCTAAAAACCCTTTATGCTCTGAGAATCTTATTTTAAGCATTGCTTTTAATGCCACTATACCATATTTTTAAGATTTAGCTTTAAAAACCTAGTATAATTCAACCATTTACCTTTCCAAAACTGCCACTTCCAAGAAGTTCTAGTAATTAATAACCTTCTATGTTCATTTTTTTATCTAATTTTGGAAGCTTAGGGGAAGACATTATTAATTAAAAAAAAAATGACAATTAATAAGATAGAACATATTTTCTAAAATGCCGATTTTCTCTTAATCTATAATCATTTATAATCAAGACTGTGTAAAATGTTGATGGAACAAATCTTCTGATACTTTTTTGATTTTGATAAATCTTTTGTTTATAAGGATAGAATTATTAACACTTTTTTTAAAGAAAAATTGTTGTCATCTAGTTCAATAAAACTAAATGGTTTATTTAGCATAAATCAATATTCAGAACGTAAAATCATGTGATATATAAAGATTTGATATTTAATTATTTTTTTTCTAAATAAGATATATTTCTTAATCGAGATTTCTATTAAATTTTTCTTAATCTAGCTGATTCTTCAGTATTTCTTAAATTCTTTTTTCTCCAAATAGATTCTATTATTATGCAATATCCTCAAATTAAAGCATAATCAAAATTTATTCTTATATAACAAACTACAAAAAAATATTTCTCATTAACTTAAAATACAATTAAAATTAATGTCGCTCTTGATTTTTCAAATCCATTCCTCTATTTATTTTTAGATGTGTTGTTCATTTTTAACTTACTAACATAAAAGTATAGTAGAATAATTTTGAATTTCAAATATTATATTCAATAAGTAATAAATTTTATTTATTTTTATCCAATTGATGCTTCTTTAAATTCCTTTCATTGCTTTATTTGATTTTTTTTTATATTTACCTCTTATAAAGGTTTAATTAAAATCTTTTTTTCATTATAATTAAAGATTTTAAAAAGCCAAGGATATCTGAAAATCCATATGATATTATTTATAAGTATTCAAACGTTATAAAATAATAGAACAACATAAATAATAAAATATTTATCTCTCAAAAATCCTATGCTATATAATTTGTAAAAAGGTAATTCTCTATGAGGGTGAAATTTAAGCATCCGCTTAATAAAACCTTTTTTTAAATATCTGTTACATTAACTTAATTTTTAGTAAAATTAATCTAAGTAAAACTTGTAAAGACATTTTGATAAAAATATTGGTAGTTTTAAGTCTCTATGTATATAAAGTATGAATATTTTTAAAATTATAAAGTATCTATTGTAATTTTTGCTTAGTGTTTTGGTTTTTAACTTATTATTCTAGATCTCTATCAATAAAATAAAATACATCCAATTACAATTGCAATTTTTCATAACTAAATAATTATATTGGATTTAATTAAGCATGTGACAAATCCAACTATATAGTTGCTTTTATCCTTCTATAATACCCTTTATCAAGGGAGGTTTCTCTTTTTCAGATATTTCTTAATTGATTTAATAATTCTTACGATTTTTTTTTATTTAATTTAGTAGAGTACTAGAGCTTTTATACAAAACAACTTTGGCAAATGTAAATTGTCCATTATTATAATAATCGATCCCTTTATCAATCATTCTATATAGGTTTTATATTTCAATATCTTGTTCTTTTTACTTTTAGATTTATATCTCTGATTTTATTGTAAAAGGAGCTTTAGAGTCTTCTTGTTTAAATTGGATCAACTCTTATTACATATATTTTGTGGAATTTTATTAGAAAAAATATTATTTTATTTAAATGTCTAATAATGAATAAGCTAAAAGAAGAAGATCCAAAAGAGGAGAAATATAAGGAGATTTCAAATGTACATCTGATGGATGTGGAAAAGAATACTTGAGTTATCCAGCTTTATATACTCATATCAAGTCAAAACATGGGGCTGGATATTTAAAAAATATGTTAAGGCCGAAAGCAGTCGGCAGTAGAGGAAGACCAAGAAGAGATGAAGTATGCTTTTATATAATCTAGTTAAATACCCATTAAGCTATTGAGCAGCCACCTTTCTATTTAAAAGTTTAAATAGAAGCTAAACAATCTATTGATGATTTTTTACTTGATTTAGTTGAGAATAAATATAAATAAATTCTCTAAGCTGAAGCAGAAATAATTTCAAAGTATGTTTTACTTTTTATTTAGTGATGATTTGAAAAATAAAATTCATTTCGTATTTAAATTTATTGAATCTAAAAAGGGTAATAAAATTGAAAATGATTCTTTTATGAACACTTTTGTGAATGTCTTAAAAAGAAATGAACACATTTATGAAGTTGAAAATAATATTATAAAAATTGGATGTGATGAAACTATATGTCTCTTTATCAAAGAATTATCATACACACTTAATTTAAGATTTTTATAAGAAATATCATATTTTCTGTTATGTTTTAGAAATTATATACTTAACAATAATCTTATGAATATTGCTCAATTATAATTTGGTCATTTGATGAATAATTTTATGGAGGAAAAAATTAATTATTTTAATGAAACATTATTATAATAGTTTTATTCAGAACTTCAAGATTAAGATAAGTAAATATTAGATATATCATAGATTATTATTAAAAAGTGCTAAAAGTGAAGAGTTACAAAAAAAAATTGGGCTTCACTTTTGTAATTGGTTATTTCATTCTAGATATACTGAATAATTAGTATAATTACGATGAAATTATATATTGAATTTTATTTTTTATTTTTTATAGTACAATATGATCTATTTAAATCCAAATTATTATTATTTATTGCAGTCAGTTTGATTAATTTAATATTTGGGAGTATAAATAATAATCCCGCCCATATATTACATATTTTAAATATCCACTAAGGCATAAATTAAACTTGAGACTTTATATCAATTTAAATGTTTCTTAATCATTTAGATCTAATCTAATCTTTATAACTTAATTTCGAGTAATATTGGCAAATATTATTAATTAGATTAATATTTTACCTGCTTTGCTTTCGCCATATAATAATATTTTTTTCAATTTTTTATCATTCTGAATCATAATGTATTTAAAATAACAAACAATTAATATTTATTTAGAACATATATTTGATTAACATATGGAAGAAAGATAATCATTTGTAAAGATTGAGAGATTACTTTTAAGGGATTGCTCAAAATTTGAAATAATTTTCTAACAATTATTTAACAATCAAATAAAACATATATGTTTAAACCTTCTATAATCCTTTATATCATGATTAAACAACTCATTCAAAATCTTATCATTTACTAAAATTGTTTTTATATCTATAACATTAATTGCTACAAAATTTTCTCTTTAAATTTTTTCCTAAAAATATCTTATTAAATTCTTTAATATAAATATCAAAAAGTTTCTTTTTCAATTAATTTTTAATCCATTTATCCCCATTAATTTTATTATAATGAAGTTAATCATGCTTAACTTGTTTTTATATTATATCATCTCTTTCAAATTGAATTAAACAATTTATGATTTTTAAAAATAATCAAAAAAAATTAAATTGATTTATTATAGTTATTAGAATATGATTAATTTTCATCAATATTGAGTTTCAGTTCCTATTAATCAATCTTGTGTTTGTAATTTCTTCTTATCTAGAAACAAATTATGAAAGATTTTAGTTAAAAAGAAAAATGTACTATTTTATTTTAGATCTATACCCCAGAATCAAATAATTTATAAAATCCCCTCAATTTATTCATATTACAATTTATTAAAATTATAGATATTATACGATTGTTAGAAATTTATTTTAATCTGCAATTTTTTTTTAATAATAATCAAATTTCTAATTCTTGATCTATCAAAAATGTTTAAAAATTTGGCTATTTCGAAATCCAGTAAATTACATGTTTTTAAACCATTTGTGATGATTTTTTTTTGACTCTATAAATTCCTAAATAAAATTAAAATTTTTTTCCATTTCCATTTATTTTTCATCAATTTATTAAATTTTAGATTAAATGTCCCTCATAAATTAATGAAAAATTTTTAATTTAGATTCAAAAAAGTTTTCAAATTTATTAAATAAATCATTTTTTGAGATATTATTTTCAAAATAGGAGTTAAGTTCTTCTTAAACTATTTTATTATTTTGATCGATCTCATTTTTTATCAATTAGCTGAAGTTTTTTTAGTACTCTTAAAAAGATAATTATAAATTAAAAATATATTCACCTAAATCATCATTTTTTTTTTCTTATTATTTTAAACTAGCGTTTAATTGCAGTATTTATATTGAGAAATTTTATATTTCTTAATCAATAAAGTGAAGAAGGTTTGTTTTTAGCAAATTAATCTATTCATTTTGGCTTTTCAAAATTTCTTAATAATTCAACTAAATGCTTGAAATTTTCAAATCTATTTTTTTTTCATAATCTGAAAATGGATTATAAAAGGATTAAACAATCTTTGGATAAAATTAAATATTACAAAAATTGTAAATAGGCTTAAAAAAACGACAGAATAAAAATTATTTCTCCCTTTTTAAAATGATTTCTATATTGATAATTAATCAACCTTGTTTTCTAAAATTTAATTTTTTTCCTGCAATCTATTTTAATGAATAAATGTACTTTTTTACACATTCAATTAAGTCTATGTATGAATTTTATTCTAATAAAAGGTTATTTCCTAGGGTTTTAATTTTTATTTTATCAATTTATTCAGTAAATTCTTCAATGTTTTACTTATACAAAGAAATTAATTTGGAGAAAAAAAATGGATGATATGGATTAGCTTCTTCTAAACATTTTTAAATTTCATTTATTTTTTTACAAGATTGATCGAATTATTAATCAATTTAAGATTACAATTTATTTTTATATTAAGTAGAAAAAATTTCTGATTTTTCTAATTCTTACCTTTTTTTCTTTTTCTAATCAAGATTCCATTACTTAGCATTTTCTAATATAATTAATCTTTCTTCTTTTTCTAAAGTAATCTGTTCAATTATGGCATATATAGATTTGAAATCTTCATTAGGATTGTGATGATAGATATGTAAAGCTTCTAAACATTTATAACAGCTTAATTTTTTTTATTTATCCATACAGATTGAATTAACACAAATAAATTCTTCTCTTGCTTTATGGATTAGACAAAGATTATGATCGTTTTATAACATAAAAAATCTTTAAAATAATTATATAATATATTTAATTACATGCTTTATTCTGACTATAAAAATTTAGAATGAAATTTTCTAGATAATTACAAATGAAATCATTTTGATAAATTTAATTAAATAGCTTTAATAATTTTTTATGGTATTTTAATATATAAATAATAGAAAAATAATTATTTTTATGAATAAAATATCAATTTTATTTCATTTATTCTTTTTTCTTTTAGAGCAGTGTTTATTCCAATTTATCTTTTTTAATTTACAGTTAGTGTTGTTACTTTCTCAAGTTTAAATACTATTGCAACTCATCATCAAATTATTTACTCAAAATTATAGTAGATCCATTTAAATCTTCTATTTTATCATTACTAATTTCATCTAACTAATTTATCTATTCATCTAACTAACGAACTATATGATATGGATCCAATCTCTTTAAAATTTTAAATAATATTTTTACATTTTGAACTTCATAACATTCCCTTTCTTTTGTAATTGCATCTGCCTTTAGTTTATCGAAATATGCTGCTAAATGAATTAATTCAGCTTTTTGATTTCTAATTTTCTTATCCTATTCAATGAGGTGATCTAACATTAATAAATAATATATACCAGCAAAACTCTCATTTGTTTTTCCCAATTCTATTATATATTGAGTCAATAATTTATAATCAGGTAATTTTTCAATATATTCAAGCAACTTTCCACTTTCTAATATCTTCTTATAATCTGTAACTGCAACATTAGGGAATAATGTTTTTAAATCAACTTATTGAATTTTTTAAATAATCTATTCCTCTTTAATCTTATTTTTTTAATTTTATAATTCCTCTATATAAGGATCTTATTGAGGTTTAGACTAATAGAATAGCTCTTTTATTCTAAGGGCAGTAAGTTTCAAGCTTTCTTTATTCTATACTTTAATTTGCCAATTGGTTTCATTGATAATCTCATGCGATAAATTTTATATAACATAAAATTTGGCTTAACTTTATGGATAATCTTTATTAATAACTCTTGGAAATCATAAAGTCTAAAAATTACAATTTTATTTAAATATCTGGAAGAATAGTCACTAAGTATTGCTCTTGATAATCTTAATTGACTTTATCATGTATCTAAGTTATTGGAAATAACTGTTAAAGTTCAAAAATTTATGTTTTTTTGTCTTATTAAAGTTTGTTTGCATTCTAGCTTGGTTGCTAGTTCATAAAATTTAATATTAAATTAATTATAAATTAATATAATTTCTCTATTCAATTTATATTATTCAATAAAAAGTAAAATAATAAATTACAATCCTAATCTTAGTTCAACTTAATATATAAGAAATTAAAAAGCAAGAAAAGGCTTGGTAGTACACTTGTAAATTTATTAATGTATGAGACATGATATGAAAGTTTCTTGATTACAAACACAAATATCAGTATTTTGATTATCTTTAATTTTTATGTTAAATATTTCTAATCCAATATACAAAATATGTATTGAAGGACGCCATTTTTTGGCTTTTCCTGTTTATGTTATCAAATAACCAAGACAAGTATAATCAATAGAAAGTTAAGAATAAAAACTAGAAGAAGTTGAAGTAAACAGGGAATCAAATATAGAAAAGTAGTAAGAAAAAAGTGAAACTAAGATTATTTTTAATGATTACATGTTTCCAGGATTATCTAAAAATTATTATAAGAATATCGGAAATAATTTATCTTAATTTATTATAAGCAATTTTGATATAGCTGAGATTAGAGAGGACAGAAAGATTTAAAAATTTTTAAAAATAGGCAAACAAAATTATAATAAGAAGCATATTTAACAATTAATCAAATCAAGAACTGCAAGACAGATAGTAAGAATGTATTTTGGTAATTTCCTATGGTGTTCAAGTATACTTAAATAAATGAGATCTGATGTAGAATTTTACATAAATCTGAATAGATCAATATTTAAGAGAAAGATAAAAAATAAACATTCTTTATCAAGTGAAGTTGGTTTTCATCGAGAAAATTAAATTTAATGATATTATATTAAAATAGTTTTAATTTCAAAATGAATATTAGTACATCTTTTTAAGTTATTACCATTGCAGGCCCTCTAAAATATTATAGAAATTATTTATGATTCGTTTTCTATTAATTAAAAAAATGATAATTTATGAATGATTATTAAAAATTAGTGTGTTATGTTATTTTTGAATTTTTATAATATATTAACTATGATTTATTTAAAATAATCATGCATCTAAAAATCGAATTCATTCACTTCACCTTGAATTTATAAACTAAGTTTCTTATAAAGAAAAATATCTAATCAAATTAAATTGATATTCGCAGCCTTCTGCAATAGATTTTTTTTTTCAAATTTTTGATTCTGAATGAATTGGATAAAATTTGAAACACTAATTAAATATAGATAATAATTTTTTTTGCAAAATCACTAGGGTTATAATATATTATAATTATTAAAGAAAACAAAAGAATATTATGAACTAAAAATATTTTTAAATATTTGCACTATTTTTTGATGAATAAATATTAATTAAGTGTAATATATTTAAAGTGGGTCTCTTTTATACATTTAATTTGAATAATTATGAATAATAATTTTAACTATAATTTTTTGAAATATTCATCATTCAAGATCATACCTCACAAAATTCTTATTTTATTAGTATTATAATTTGTGAAAATTAATATAAATTCTTATTTTCGGGTTACTAGAAATTTGTGTTTTATTTTTTAAGATTTATTTGATGATATTATAATTGTCATTCCTAATAGTTTTAGGAAATGCTTATTAATTACTAAATTCGATTGAACTAGAAATAGTCAACAAAATTTCTGGAAAATTAAGCTTAGAAAAAAATGATGAAAGCTTTTTACTAGTTTTCTATTTTGAAAAGGCAAACTACCCTTTAGCCCTTGTTTCAGATGAGATAATTTTGGACACAGATTTCAATAGAACAACGAAACCAAAATTTATTGAGAGTAAAAAGGAAATTTATTTTGACTATGAATCCATTTAGACCCATAATAATATACATTTAATTGAAATTCCTTAGAAAAATGAAGTGTACTACTATATAAAAGATGGATTTGGACCTTTTAGAGTAAGATTAGAAGTTTATTCTAAAACTCACTCTACATGTATAAACAACTGTTAAGGATATTCTTTGAATAAAATAATATAAAATACAAGCTGTACATCAAAATGTGAATGTTAGGATGGTTATTTTGGATCATATTGTTAATTTGAACTATAAAAAATAGAGTTAGATGTACTGTACGAAATGTAGTTGATTGGTCGTAAGATGATCTATTTGTCTTCCTAATTTAATGAATAAATTATTTTAATGGCATAAGATGTAATTGAACCTATAAGTATTTTATTTTAAATATTTAGCTTTAAGCTTTGGAATTTTAGGTGTAAAAGGCTATGAAATCCCAGATCAAACAACATATACTGCAATTTTACATAATTAACTAAGTCTAACAAGATTAATGTAAAATTTTAAACAAACATTTTAAAATTCTTCTACTTTGATAATTGGTTTGTATTGTAAAACAAATCAAACATTTAAATTATCTCTATAATAAGAATAAATTGCAAAAATATGGGATGGGAATTGTTTATTTTTTATTTTTGCGTCCTTCAACATAATTATTATTATAATTTGTTTTGGAATAACAAATTTATGTAAGTAAAAAGATACTTAAAAAATGAAGAAAAAGGTAAAAGTGAAAGTGAGGCCACCACTTTTAGAGATTAATCCAAAAAATTTCAGTGGGTAATTTTTTGNTATTATAATTTGTGAAAATTAATATAAATTCTTATTTTCGGGTTACTAGAAATTTGTGTTTTATTTTTTAAGATTTATTTGATGATATTATAATTGTCATTCCTAATAGTTTTAGGAAATGCTTATTAATTACTAAATTCGATTGAACTAGAAATAGTCAACAAAATTTCTGGAAAATTAAGCTTAGAAAAAAATGATGAAAGCTTTTTACTAGTTTTCTATTTTGAAAAGGCAAACTACCCTTTAGCCCTTGTTTCAGATGAGATAATTTTGGACACAGATTTCAATAGAACAACGAAACCAAAATTTATTGAGAGTAAAAAGGAAATTTATTTTGACTATGAATCCATTTAGACCCATAATAATATACATTTAATTGAAATTCCTTAGAAAAATGAAGTGTACTACTATATAAAAGATGGATTTGGACCTTTTAGAGTAAGATTAGAAGTTTATTCTAAAACTCACTCTACATGTATAAACAACTGTTAAGGATATTCTTTGAATAAAATAATATAAAATACAAGCTGTACATCAAAATGTGAATGTTAGGATGGTTATTTTGGATCATATTGTTAATTTGAACTATAAAAAATAGAGTTAGATGTACTGTACGAAATGTAGTTGATTGGTCGTAAGATGATCTATTTGTCTTCCTAATTTAATGAATAAATTATTTTAATGGCATAAGATGTAATTGAACCTATAAGTATTTTATTTTAAATATTTAGCTTTAAGCTTTGGAATTTTAGGTGTAAAAGGCTATGAAATCCCAGATCAAACAACATATACTGCAATTTTACATAATTAACTAAGTCTAACAAGATTAATGTAAAATTTTAAACAAACATTTTAAAATTCTTCTACTTTGATAATTGGTTTGTATTGTAAAACAAATCAAACATTTAAATTATCTCTATAATAAGAATAAATTGCAAAAATATGGGATGGGAATTGTTTATTTTTTATTTTTGCGTCCTTCAACATAATTATTATTATAATTTGTTTTGGAATAACAAATTTATGTAAGTAAAAAGATACTTAAAAAATGAAGAAAAAGGTAAAAGTGAAAGTGAGGCCACCACTTTTAGAGATTAATCCAAAAAATTTCAGTGGGTAATTTTTTGATAAATACTTTGAAATTTTCAATTATGAAGATTTCATTAAATAAAATTAAGAATATCAATCATATACATAATGTGTAGTATGTTTAGATAGTTTAAATCAAAAAGAAATAAGCATAAATGTTTGTGGACATATTTTTCATCATATATGCTTAAAGAAATGGTTGATGAAAGTTCTAACTTGTCCATCTTGTCGATAGTAGATATCTTATCTTTAAGTAATTTAAGGAGGTTGGTTAGGAAGTAAACTTTCTTAAAGCCCTTTACATCCTAAAAATAATCCATTATCATAATTAGTTAATGATAGTAATATTCTTATTCAAAATAATGAAAATATAGGAATGGTTGATAAAGAAGAAAATAATGAAAATTAGGATTCTTGATATTAATATTTATTGTTCAATGATTTTATGACTTAAATATTCTTTTCCCCTCTATCTTAGTGGCGTAGTGTCTAAATTATCATTATTTTAATTAATAAATTTAAATTAAAATACCTATTTTAATAACTAAAGATTATATTAGATTTTATTGAAATTAACCAAAAGATTTTTCTATTTGAATAAATATAGTTTTATATATTAGATATTGAATTAAATTAAAATAATTTTTATAAGTTTTTTTTTAATTTGACATAATAAAATAAATGTATGAAGAAGAATATGCAGAATAAACACCTTCAGAAGATGGGTTAGAAGATGTTGAAATTATTGTTAGTAAAGAAAGATGTTATTAACAAGAATTATTGCTTGTTTATAATTAAAAAGAAAAAGAGTACAAATAATTGAGGGAATATTAGAAATAAATTATTGATAATATTTAAAAAATTAGACACAAGGGTAAAATTAAATGGTTAATACATAGAATATCAAAATGATAAAGTTATGGTTGATCCTTATTTATCGGAAAATATAAGAGAGCTGGAGGAATTAGAATTATGTGATTTAGAATCTTAAAGACAAGATATTAAAGCAGAGAAATAAAGTAAAATAGAATAACTGAAACAACTTCAAAACGCTAAAAATTAACTAAAATTACTATTTACATAAACAGAAATCTAGAGTCATCTGCAAATATCTTACAAATACATGTTGGAAAATATTAATTAAGAGTTATTCTAATGTATGCAAGAGAGAGCTGATTTAGAGGATGAATAATTTGAATTTGATAAGCGCCTTAAAAGTTTACGAGTTTTAATAAGGGTAAATATTTACTTTATTTTAGGAAATAACAGAAAAAAATCAAAAATTAATTTAATAAATAGAGAATAGTAAGTAAGTTTAGTGAATCTTTTATTTTTTTGAATTTAAACTGCAGATACAATAAGTTTATCTTATGTATTATAATAAACTTATTTATTTCCAAGTAATAATAAAAAATCCTGTAGCTAATTTTTTATTGCTTGAATTTCTTCAATATTTCTTAAAAGAAATTTTCTTTTTCATGATAGTCTAATATAATACTTAAAACAAATTTCTCCATTCTTAAATGCCTTTAGATATATTTTAAATAATTATATAGGTCCTCAAATATATTGGAATTTTGCAATCTTTGGCCTGTAATAGAAAATTTAAGAAACTAAAATTATTTAAAGTTATAATATTTCTTATCTTAAACCACAATAAATCTCTGATAATTATTAATTCTAAAATTTATTTATTAATCTACTTTATTAATTTTTATCAAAGTATACTATGATCAATTTTTATCATAATGAGAAAGAGATTTATGAACATCTCTGTTGCTGAAGTCTAAATAAATAAATTTTTTAATAAATTTATAAAATTTCCCTTTAATTGATGATTAAAGGTGTTAATAATGATATTTTTCATGATTTAGAAATTATATCACCAATATCATTTAGAGTATCAGTAATTAGAGTTAATTGGTACTACAAATTATTTAATGATTTCTCCATCTTATCTACTTTATAATTAGTTTATAATAAAGTTTTAATATGTTGAAATATTTTGATCATATCGGAATCTATATCACTATACTGAGTTAAATTATATAAATTACCTGGTTTTACATTTCTAAAATGTTAATTTTATGAATATTTAGGATTTTATTATTTTCTTTTAGAGTTGATTCTATATAATTAGTTTTTTCTACAACATTTTACTTGGGTGTTTCTAATTTGTTATTTAACATATCTATTTATTGAAAGATATTTGTAAACTTAAGATTAGTTTCTAATTAATATTCTTGAACAAAGTTCAATTTAGCTTAAATTTCTTTATTGAAATTTTTTATAAGATTTTCTTCACTGCTTTTAATTCCTTTTTGTGCATCTTTTGAAACTTTTTTTTCTAATCTATGAAGTTATTCTTGATCTAATGTACTGTATCTGTGCTAAGATTATGGTTAATTCGATCCAAATTTGTTAGTTTCTTATTTATTAAATGCTTAAAATAGTTCTAATTATTCATTTAGAGCTCTTTCAAGGTTCTAAATTTTTATTAGTACTTTTTAATTTTCATCTTCAATGATCCTTAACTTTTTGCATAGTTTTTCAATAACTTATTGAAATCTATCTAATTTAACATGATTGTCAAGTTCATTTTATAATTTTAAACACATCTCACATGATTTTAATTTATTTAGTTCATCTGAAAATAAAATAGTAGAAGGAGCCCCATCTTGAAAGTTTTGTTTTTTTATGAAATCAATGATATTCAGACCTTTGCCTTGATTTCTGGCTGAATGAGCTAATTGTGAAATTTTTTCAAGTGAGTTTTTTCTGCTCATTAATTAATGTTATAAATTTAAAGAATTTCATGAACGAAAAACATCCATAATCAAAAAGTGTAATTCTTTAAAAATAAGTCAATATGAACCTAGGGTTTTGAGAAGTTTAAAAAATATTTTTAGCATTAGAAATAAAGGATAAATTACAAAAATATTTAGAAATCTATTAAGTATTAGCTTTAGCAAAAGAAAAATTTTTTAAATAGCTCAAATAACCTAATCATAATAAAAATAATTCACCCTTAATAAATTCACAATTATTTATCAAATTAAAGAAGGATATTAAATGTTCAAATTAAAATATTAAATTATGAAAGATAGAATATTAATTTTATAAAGTCTCTTGAAAATAATAGAGACTGTAAAGACACAAAATAATATTATGAAATATTTTGAATATGAAGTTCATAAAAGTATTTAGAGATATAAGATGTTTAATTAAACTAAAACATAAATATAAAGAACTATAAAATGGAATTGAAATTTACTAAAAAAGATAAAGAAAAGCAATATCATTTAGAATAAAAGTATGAAAATACTAATTTAGTCAGAAGATAAGAAGGATTGTAAAAATGAATAATTAAACATAAGATCTATTTATCAATCAATTTTCAAATCTTTAACTGGAATTAAACTGTCATCAAATTTCTATACACTTCTTTTCATAGATTAACTTTTTTCATTGCTTCTGTCTCTACTATTACTTTTTCTATTTTTTTTAATTTTAGTTTTTTAATCTTAAATTTTAATGATTGATTCATCGATTTTTTATGTGCTATAATTGAGATCAGTGGAAGTATAAGCAATAACATGACTGGCACCAAGAGATATTTATAATAATTTTTCATTTTTAAAAATGTAAGTAATCTAAAATGATTATAAATAAAAATACATCTTTAGGTTTGAATTAGGAATTTTCATTTCTTGTACCTAATACAAAACTTTAGCCATTTCCCCAAGAGAATATTTAACCTTGTTGAGAAATAGCAAAATTAAAATGCATAGAAGAATAAATTGATTACATTTTTGGAATATCTGTTATGAGTTATGGAAAAGTAATAAATTCATATCCAATGACTTTATCAGACTTTTAAATTTCATATAATTCTCCTTATTATTTATTTTTTTTGCTAACTTTTTTTTTATTACTTTCATTTAGTTTTTATGATTAGATTTCTTCTTCTAATTATTTTTAAGCTTATTCTTTTAATTATTAATTTATATCTTCTCCTAAACCAAGCTATCCATCATCATGTCTTCCAAATGAATAGATATTTCCTTGAGAATCAAGTGCAATAGTATGATGTTCTCCACCAACCATATCAATAACATCAATATTATCAAAAAACTCAATTAATACAGGTAATTATTAATTTTCTTAATTTCCTATTCCAAGTTATCCATAATTATTTAAACCCCATCCATAAATTCCAATTTTTTTATCTTTCATTTATACTTTGACAAATGCATGTGAAGCTCCTGTAAAAATATTCAAAATAGGTTTTTTCATTTTGATTGGTTATGGATTTAAATTTTATATAATAGATCTTCTAGTTTCACTTTTTCTACCAATAACTAAGGTTTCTGCATCTCCCCAAGTTAATAACTAAATGTATATAATTAATATACTTTTTAGTTGGTTAATAAAACCATAGTATGATTTTAACCACATAGTATTTTTTAGATTCCATCTGTAATATTGTCCATTTTTTTTGGTCTCTATACTGGTTCTCCAATAGGACCATGAGTATTAGCATAAAAACCCCAGAAATAGACAACACCATTAGAATTGGCAGCAATGGAATGAGAACTACCGCAAGCAATCATATTAACAGGTGGAAGATCTGTAATGAGTGCAGGTACTCTAGTATCTTATCCTTCAATTACTGGTCTTCCAAGTACTCCTTTATCATCACATCCAAAAGAATACACCTATTTAAAATTAAATAAATTATTACTTTTCCTTATGATGTTAAAATTAAGGCATGCATTCCCCCACATGCTACTTAAGTAATTGATAGATCATTTAATTCTTTTATTTGATATGGCCTTTTTACTTCATACATTTCTTCATCATCCTCATCTTTAGCCAAAAATTAATCACATTCAGCACTACCCCAAGCATATAATTTTTATTCACTCAATTATTCACTTTACATCAATAATTAAAATTAATATTCATTTATTTTTCTTATCATTCCTTGAAAATCTTCTAACCAAAAGTGGGCCATGAAATTTAGGTTAATTTGGTACCTGATTTTGCAAAAAATGCACATAATCTGGATTTAAATATGGTTATTTATGAAGATCTAAATACTTAACTATATTATTACTCAAATAAGATAATGTATTGTACGTTGTTAAATTATCTATTGTATTATTATATTCTTCCTCACTTATTACACAATTTGGAGATGGCATAAATTATATTTTCTATTATTATTCTTCTCCAAATATATCATTAAATAATTCAAATGCTCCTCTTTTTATATTTATTTTATTTACTTTTTATTTACTTATATATATATATAAGTTAACAATGCTTCTAATTTAATATGCAAAGGCAAAGTAGTTCTTTATTAATATCCCCAATCTGATACTTTTTCTCCTATTGGTGCAGGACTTATTCTCTCAGCCATTCTCCCTAATGATTCTATAAATTCAATCAAAGTCATTCGAACATTTCTATCTTAATTTAATTCATCCACTTATGACATCATTGAAAAATTATATATTATCACTTATTATTTCTCACTTAAATATTCATTCAATCCAACTTATTTACAAAATTCCTTATATTCTTTTATTGAAATCCATTTCAATTTAAAATACCATCTTCTATTACTAATGTCAGTTATATGATCATATAATCTTTTTAAAAATCCCATCTTAAATTATATTAATGTATCACATTCTTTATTCCATAATCTTTTTTATCTCCACTCTTAAGTTGAATCAAAATTATTAAAATATGGCTTAAATTCCTTTAATAATCGATATACTGCATCTGCTGCATTCTTTACTGTATTTGTTCTTACATATTTATCCAAAGCTAATCTATAAAGGCTCTCAATAAATTAATATCTAATTAAAGCTTAATCTGGATTATAAATAAATTTATTATCTACATTATTCTTTATTGATATCAAATCACTCTCTACATCTTAAATTTTTAAATCAACTCCATCAACCAATCCTAATTATTGAACTAATTTTTAAAATTATCCAAACTATATGCAAAACATATCTAATTAAGGTGGTTAATGTCCAAAACTGGAAAGATATTTATATACATCTTTTAATAATTAATACTGTTATCTAAAATATTCTTTCATTTTAGTTCTTTCATATTCATTTCTAACAAATCTTGTAATCTTACTACATGACCAATCAAAATCTAAACAATTGTCTAAAAGATCATCATTGTCACCTTAAAATTATTTAAAACATGAATCATCTTTATTCCAAAAGATAATATTAACTTTTTTCTTGATGGAATTATTTGCAAATTTCCTTAAAATATATTTTTTTTAAGCAGAACGAGGAAATATTTTAACTAAGGGTTTATAATCATTTTTATCATCAATAACATATTCTTATTTAGATAATAAATAATTAATTTAACTAATTTTTTTAAATTTAATTTTAGTACCATCAGCAAATTAATGATATTGAAATTTAGAATCTTTACCTTATAATATTAAATCATCAGGTGGAGATTGCATACTTAAAGAATTTTTATCAATAAAGTAATCTTCTTATATTGGATTACTAAAGAAATACAGAATTCTCCTTTTAGGTGGACACATTTAATAAGTAGTATAATAAAATTTATCTAGATCATCCAAACATCTTTCATCTACAATTTCATCTTTAGTTTCAATATCATAAGCTTCTTAAATTGCAGCCATAGTAATTTTTTTATCATCATTGATAACTTGTTTTAATTAATAGATTATTTCTCCTGTTGTTAATTAGGGTTCAACAGATTTACTTTTTCTTTATTATTTCATCTATTCTTTTAATTCTAAACTTGATGTCATTGGTATTGGTTTATAACTATTTTTTATAATGATAAATATCTACTCTAAAAAATCAAGATGAAGGAAAATTGGAATATCGCCATTAAATTCATCTGGTGTGTAATTAAATTTAAATTCCATCCAACCTTAACAAATCCAACAACAATCACTACCAATTAATCCATTATTTAATTCTGGTATAAAATTAACTCCATCTATTTCATATTTCTTTTATTAAAATCTAAAAGGAGTACTTTAAACTTGTAATCCATCATTAGCAAATTAAATAAATCCATTAGCATCTACATATGCTGGACATTTGTTTCCTTCAATATGTAATCCATAAATTTGATTATTCTTTTTTAATGCTTCATTCAAAATTCTTAATTACTATTCACTAAATTAATTATAAGAAAGATCAATATGAATAAGTGAAACTTTAGGATTTGAAATCATTTCACTCCAATAAATCATACAATTATTCTATCCAAGATGATTATAACTAAGATCTATTACTTTTAATGATTTATTGTTAGTTAATCCTTTAGCAATAAGTTATCCTGATAATGATCCTAAATAATTCCAATTTAACATTAAAACTTCAACTGTTTTATTATTACTTAAGAAATTATACAAAACTTATGAGATTAAATCTGTCAATCCATTCTCTGATAGATTTAATCTTGTAACTGTATTATTCTTCATTAAAGCATTTAATAAAATTTAAGCTCCTATATCTCCTAATGTATTATTGGCAACATTTAAATATTTGATGCTATAAAACAATAAAAATCTATACCTTTTATGGGTTACTATCAATTTTTCCAAAAGCAAAGCACCTCCTTTCCCTATTTTATTATTTGAAAGCTTTAAGTCCTTTAACGAAAGAGGTATACAATCTATAATCATACTTAATTCTTAATCTTTCAAATTATTATCACTTAAATATAATTGTTTTATTCTTTAACTTTTTTGCTATTTCAATAAAGTAGTTAATATAGGATAATATTTTGATCCTATACCTAAATTGGTAAAATTCATTTCCTTTTTATCTACTAGACAATTAGTTAAATCAATTCTTTTGGGAAATAAACTGTCATGAACACAAAAATAATAAATCGGATTCATTCCATCTTCCTTAATGAAATTTTAAGCTATGTCTTTCAATTTATCTGAGTTCTTTAAAAACCCAAAATATGATTCATCTTTATTTGTATCTCTGAATTATCACTCTCATATACTTAATTTATTTTTAACACGCTCCTTGTGTTTCTCAAGATCAAAAACATCTACACTACTTTTTGATTTCTCAGAACTATCTTCACTTATCTCTTCACTCTGGTTCATTAAAGTCTCTGTCTTTCCTGGAAAAATTCTTGGAGTTTGTCTAATAAGCTTTTATGATAGATAAATTGCATTCTTTTTTTTTTTTATGCTCTCATCAAAATAATAGGATTTCTCCTCTTTATAAGCATCATTAATTTGCTTAGATCTAGATTCAGATCTACTAGTTTTAGTTGTAAAAAATGTTTTTAACATCTCTTTCTTTTATCTTGTATAATCTTTAAGTAAAGGAAGCTTTCTTTATTGTTTTTAATTAGAAAGAATTATTGACATTTTATTTATTTTATAAATAATATATTCTAAATATATTTCAATCACTTTTTATTTTCATAAAAAACCTATTTCTAATTGTAAAAACCATTAAAATGATTACGATTACAAAGAGGAATAAAATTAAAGTTTCTTTTACTTTAATTAAGGTTTTAAATAATCCAAATTTAAATATATATAAATTAGAGATTATTTTTTTATTTTGAATTTTAATAATAGTAAAAAATTAATAGTTTGGTACTATTTGTTATTTTATAATAATTAATAATTTTCACACATTTATACCAACTTCATGAAAACAATCGCGAATAACTTTTTACTCCTCTTCACCAACCGATTTCATGGCGTGCTTTATTTTAGAATTTTATTTTAAAACCCATTTTAAGGCTTCTAGTTATATAATGATCAAATTTTACCCTTAAGTATATAGGGAAAGCTTTCTTTAAATGATATTAATTAACTTTTTTCAGAATTCATGAATGCAAGTTTTTATTCAAGATCTTCTCGTATACCAGTTAATTTTTCAATATCCTTAGTAAAGTTTTCAATAACTTAGATATGCATCTCTAAATTTTCTGATTTTTCTTCCAATCTTTAAGACAATCTCTGGTTTTCTGATTATATTTACTATCCAAAATAATAATAGAACAATACCTTAAAATGTTACTGATTTTTTTATGCTAATTCATATTTCTCATAATAGGTCATATTTTTGGCTTTGAGCTCTTCATTTTGTTTGATAAAATGTTCAAGGTTATTTTTCAATTATTTTCTAAATAAAAATATTAGTTACTTTTCTTATTCAAGTTCTTCTTTAATTTTAAATTTTTTTTATTTATAATCTTCTCTAAGTTTAATGATTTCATTAAATTTATCTTATTGTAATTTAGAAATTTCCTAAAGAAAAATGCTTTGTTAGGAATGATCCATTGCTCTTCTTTTAAAAAATTCGTTCATTTAATGGGCTTATTATTTCATATCCTTATATTATAAAACTAAATCATTTGAAATCTAATAATATATATATATGTTATATACATCTTCTCCTGGTTCTCTAAAAGATTAATAATCATCACCCATTCGTTTTAATAATTATTAACATTCAACTCTTTTACCATTAAGTTCATTTCTTACTCTTTGCAGTTGTTCTTTTTCATTCTGAACATCTTATTTTAATTTTTAATTTTTTTCTTTTTTATTTTATAATTCTTAGGTTAATTGTATAACTTTAGCTTAACAAGCTTCTAATTCTAAAGTTTTAATTTTTTCTTATTTACTAGTTTCTCTAGTCTAGTTTTCTATTTCATATCTTAATTAATCTCTTTCCTTTTATATTTCATATAATAAGCTTTCTTGACTTCCTATAGTTTTCCTCAATCTTTCTTCTCCTTCTCTAGCTTAAACTAAATATTTTTTAGTTTAATTATTTTCTTCAATGTATACTTTTTATACATTTAAAATTAATTTTTCAAAATAGCTGAATAAAAAAGAAGGAACTTTTTCTGAGAAATGTTTATATTTGGATTGGCCTTTAACATTTTCCATATAATATTTAAAAAAACGACTGTATACTTAAAATTATTCAACTAATAAAGAAGTTTTAATGCTATCAACATTATCTAAGACTGGTACCTGATAAGTATTAAAGAACTTTTATAAAATTTAATTAGCAAGAGTAGTTGATTATTCTTTATTAATTTCTAATCTAGTTTATAAATCTTAAGACATCATTTCATATAATTCTTTTTTCATATTATTAATTTTAGAATTGTCAATAATTTCTTTAGATTTTTAATCTAATCTTGAGAATATTTCAGTTTAAATTTATTTATTTAATTAAATAAGTTCTTCATCTTCGAATGGAGATTTCATTTTAGATAAAGATTCTTAATACCTTCTAGCATATAGACTTTTTAGTTCTTCTAATAGATTTCTAGCTTCTTATTAAATAACTCTATCTAAACTAGTTAAAATTTAAGGAATTCCTCCAGAATTAATAGCATCAACATATTCAATTGATAATTTTAAAAACATCTCTGCAGTTAATGTAGTACCATTAATTTATTTAGGTGGAATATTTTTAAAGACTCTTCTCTCAAAATCTTATACAGCAGATATAAATTCTGGTCTTAAAGCATTCCAATCTTCTTCTTCAATTCTTGCTAGTCTTCTTTCATCTTAGATTGGTCTTACCATACATAAACAATCTCTAAATTTAAAATATTCTCTAATTTTTCTTCTTATTACATTCTTTCTCTCTCCATCTAATCCTGGATTAGATTAATCTTAAAGTGCAAATTCCAAATATTCACTTGGAGTTCTACCTTTTAAATCAAGAGAGAAATCTCTTAAAACCCATAAGAATGTTGGAAAAAATTAACTTAAACTTTTATCTTCTGAACCTACACTGATGTTCTCACTTAATTTTATGACAAGAGAGAGATTTTCTATTGATTATTCATCAATATGACCTAATTGATTAAATACAAACATTGAAGATAGCAATAATGATATTGAGAATATTTTTGTGTCTACACCAAGATCTCTTTAAACTGAATTTAATCCTTCTGTATCCATTAATAAAATTGAAGTATTTTCATTTAATGGAATAGGTTAGCTCCATAACCAAATACCTTTTGTACATGGCATTGTTGTTGGCCCAACTGCAAACCCCTTTTATCTTTTTAATACTCTATTTGCTAAAAAAGACTTTCCAGTTCTTTATGGACCTGCAATTGTAAGAACAGCTACCTAAATATCCCATTAAAAACAAATACTTTTCTGTCAGCTATTTATTGCAACATCTTTATTGCCTAAGGATGAATTTCAAATGTTGTTTCCAGTCCTTCTTTTGTTTAAGTTTCCTTTAACTCAATGAATGGGATAGGTTAACCCTACATTTTTATATTTATTATATTATAAAAATTTTAATTCATTACAAAGTGATTTTCTTGCTTCTTTTGTAATGTACTCTTAATTTCAAAGATAATTCTTTAACTTTATGAAAGAAAGTGTATTTATCAAATCTTTCATATATTCTTTAAAGTCTTTAGTTTTTCCTTTTCATTGTCTTTACCATTTGTTTCAATTATGACTCTAAACTGTATTATGGCATGTAAGATAGACTCAAAAAATTTACTTTATCTAAATTAAAAGTATTTTAGTAATTTAACATATGTTTAACTTCATCTAGTATGCTAAATGATCCAATTAAATTATCTGGAATTGGTGCAAAATTACTTTTAGATGTTTTCTAGTCAATTTTACCAATTTTCATTTTTGAAAATGAAGATCCTATAATAAACAAGAGAAATACTATGATTAGATTTTATTATTTATTATTTTGAGTTTTAAGGTGTATGTCCCATTTCTGAATGTTGATCTTCATCACTAATTCCACTAATATTTTATAAATTTTATCCAATCATTTATGTTGAATTTTGATATACTACTTCTGATACATTTGTTCTTTATCTTGGCATATCATTTTAATTATTTTCATTCAACGCAAATAATTGAATTTACTAATCTTCTTAAAATTAATTTAAGGAATGATTTAATTTATTTAAATATCCTAAAGTATTATTTTTAATATAATTTTTTCTTTCCTTAAAAACTCTGCAATTATATTTCTCAACAAAATTATCTTTTTTCAAAATCATCTCTAAATCTGGTTTATATTGGATTAATGGGCAATCAACTTCCAAATGAAAAGAGCGATTACAAAAATTACATTTATGATCAAATAAAATTAAATTATTAGTAAATATAATTTTGTCTTTGATATGATGGAAAATTTCATGATCCTTCTAATTACTTTTGATAATCTCTAAAAATTTTTTTCTATTTATTTTATATAATTATGTTGGACTATTACATATAGCTGTCTCTTTTGGAGAAAAACCAGTGAAAAAAGAGTAAATCCCAAGATATTAATTTTTTTATAATAATTTAAGTGTTGTTTGAGTTTAAAATTCTGTTTGCCTGACTTCACCTTTGTGAATAAAATATCTAAAATTATAAGTAACTATTACAAATTATCTTCTTGAAGATCTCCTTATTTATAAACAACATCTCCAGCCAAAAGTGAAATTAATTAAAGATTCTTAGCTACTTATATCTAGGTAGATTTAGAAAAATGATTAATAATTAATTTAATTTACTTTATAACTCTAGCCTAAATATCAGCATTTAAATCTTATTATAAATTAAAAGGAAGTGAATTCAAGATATTGTTTACATCATCCATATTCTCCTTCTTCTCTTAATATATTTAAGAATTTAAATAATTTCTAATTCTGCCTTATATTTATTCATCTACATTATTTTTCATCATAAATTAAGTAATTTAAATAAGATTTTTTCTATTTTATTATTAATTATAAATATACTTATAAGTTAATTGAGTATCATATATATTTTTTAATATAATTCCTATTGAGCTCATTGTATAAGCAAAAGCACAACTAGACAAAAACATCACCATTGATGCTACAATCTTTTCAATCTCATTTATAGCAACTACATCACCATAACCTACTGTTGTCATCGTCATTGTTGCCCAATAAAAAGCTGCATTATATTTACTCCAAATTGATTTATCTTCTAAATGATTGTCTATTAACCATGTATTGCCTAAACTTTCACTTTTGAATCCTACATAATGCCAAATACATGCTATAATGTGAGCAAAATAGTATATTTAAATTATCAAAGATATTAAATCTATTGTAAAATTCTGGCTACCTCGACAATAAATTTATTGAAAATATTCTGTTATATATCTTTAGATTTTTTTATATATCAAATACACTTAAACTATAATTAAAAACTCTTGCATGTAATACTAATACAAATGATAAAATTCGTATTATTGTAATAACCAAATACCTAAATTAAAAAAATCAAATATTGCATCAGATTTTAAATAATTTTTAATGAACTTTTTTCTTTAATAAACTATAACTGCTTCTTTTATTATAGCTCTGTTAAACATTACTAAAAAATCCAAGATCAAATAAAACAATATAATAGACTAAATTAATCTCAAAATGTTATTATTGAAATCTTGGAAAGAACACAAAAAAGGACTAACCCATAACATAATTAAATGAAAGATAAGTCCAAATATATCCCAAAACATTATAAAATGAGTTGATGGTAGAAATATCCATTTATTTTTTTTACTATCATCAGCTATAAAATATTGCTTTATTTACAACTATTTTTAGCAAATTATTACGCAGGTTTTTCATCTAAAGCTTATGTTATTTTTAATTTTTAATCCTATTTGATGAAATAAAGATTTGTAAATAGATTGTTCACAAATCTATGTATAAAGTATTGTTTCCTAAAATTTATCACAAATTGTGAAGTTGTTTATTTTTCAGTCATTCTTAATGATCTATTTGTTAAGAATATAGCATGCTTTAAATAATCAGACTTATTCTTAATTATAATTTACTTTACGGCTTTAACCTATTACTGTTTGCATTTTGTCCCTAATCATATTTTAATCAGACACATCATTTTCATCATCAAATAATGATTATGATGAAGGAGACTCTGGTTTAGATGTAATTTACTATGTTACATTACAAGGACCCATTCTAGTAGTATTCGATGTATTGCCTTCCATAACTAATTTGAAAAATTAATTCTTGAGAAGCAAAATTATTAATTCTAAAGAATCCGTGTTGACTTTGAAATATGATACATAAAAAATAAACATATAATTCTATGAACTTAAATAATAAACCATTATTTAGTTATGAAATATATACAATTTTCAAATTCCTTAGAATTATCTTCTATATTAACTAAATTTTAATAATTTATGTAACACTTAAGTTGCCAATATGGCAATCATAACTGTTATTATTAATAAATCATAGTTAAAGTCCTCCTGTAACATATCATATGACTATCATATATAATTAGAAATACTTTATCCACTTATATTATTGTGAAATATATATCAGGTCCATATAATAAAAGTAAGGTAGAGGACTCTAATTTTGTAACTTCTAGAGAAAACCTTTAAAAATCATACTAATTTTTAAAAACATATAAAATTACCTATTCAGAACCAGTAAGTATATTAAAGAAATTTATAGGAATTTCATACTAATAAGGAGATAAATCAGTAGACTATAATGATTATTCAATAATTGGTGATATTCTTCTTCTTGCTGAAACTATGTTTCTATCTAATGAATGTAATTGGCCAAAAGTAGTTATAATTAATAAATTTTTTTTAGTTAAAGATTTTTTGCTTTTTGAAATTCCTAAATGTTTTATTCCCAAAGGATATCCATAAATTTACTATAAAAAAACTATTTCGCTTTCTGCCTAATAATAATTTGTAATTATGGGATTAAGAGAGAAATAATAATCCTCTAACATATTTATAAAAGAAAATTCAATTCTAGAATGATAAATCTCTGTAGTCCATATCTCAAACATCATTTAAGCTTAATTATAATAAGTAACAAAAACTTAATGCTCATCAAAAACTAAATTTATTGGTTATTCAAGATCTGCTTCATTTTAAACACTTTAAAATATTACTTTTCCTGTTTTTGCATTTAAAATATACAATTTAAGAGAATCTTCATCTGAAGTAAGAATAGCAAAATTTGAATGGTCAATCAATTTATAAATCACTTTTCTGTCATCCCAAATAGCAATTTTACCATTCTCTTAACCAAATTCATAAGATGATCTTATCATTTATATTTTCTCTTTTATATATATACTCCATATATTCACTAGATTTTTATCAATTAGTTTATATCCTTTCAAAATCCCATTATCATTTCTATAAAGTATTATTTCTTTATTTCTAAATTAATCGTTTTTAGGATATGTAAATACATTTTCATCCTCATCAATTAAAACTATTAGATTATTATATTAACTAGATCCTATTTTATATGGAAAAGTCCATAAAATCTTTTTAGAAATTTTCTAAGCCATTTATTAGATCATGCCATGAGATAAATCTAATAAGAAGATTAAAAGTTTCTTTTTTTGATCTGAATAATATAATAGAATATGAACTTAAGAGGCTTCCTAATTATTATAATTCTAAACAAATTTCGGACTAAAGGATCATAAATATAATTATATACTCTATTTTATGGATTGCCACTAATTTAAATGATTAATCCAAATTATTTATTTGTGCTTTTTATAGTAATTAAAGTTCTATGGAGTCATAACATAATAATGTTTTGTAAGTTGTCAAAAAACAAACTTTTTGTTTGAGACCATAACTTTATTACATTATGTTTTTTTCAATTTAATATCTTTCCATCTTTTTGATATAATTATCTTCTAAATTAAAATAATCTCTTATATCATCAATAATCTAAATCATAATTTATTTAAAATCTTTTATTTCATTCAAAATTCTAAGCATTGCATTTTGAAGTAAAAAAAAAGGATTTTAATTATTTTTTTTTAAAGATTCATAGTATGAATTTTTTATAGTTTATTTTTCATTCACATATTATTAATAGAATACATTTTCTATACTAATTAATGATTGTTCAGTTGACCATAATATTGATTTATTTTCTAGTAAAATAGTTTATAAATCTTAATATTAAATCAAAAACTATCGTTTAGATAAATCAATTAAAAATACACTAATAATAATTGAATTGTTAGATATTTAAATTATTTAAATAGTTAATTATTATGTTTCTCTATCTAAGCTTTCTATTATAAGCTAGTTTTATTCTTGTTTTACGAAAAAGTAGTACTTTTAAGTCTCTAAATTTTCTACAACATATGAGCTAGAGTGAAATTCATATTCTACCTATCCTTTCAAATCTACAATTTATTTGTTCTTTTTTGAAGTTCTTATAACTAAAGTTTAAGAGAAACCCAAAAATTGAGAAGTTTTTCTAATTAATTCAATATTTATTTCTCTTGCATTTTTGTCTTTTAAATTATAAGCAAATTAATTATCATAATATATAAGTGTTTTTCCAAATTCAATAACTTTACCACCCTTCAAACTTTTAAGACAATAATCCTCTTAAATTTCATTCAAAATAGAATATACACAGATTCGGTTTGTTTTCTAGACAATAATTGTTGGTATTTCATAAATATATCCTGCATAAATAATTTAGCTTTCTAGTCTATATTAATCTGGAAATTTTATTTTACATTTTTTAAAATCTTTCATTGATAGTTGAAAAAATAATTTTGCCAGTTATAATAATAAATTCTCCATTTAATCCTATAAGGCAATAGTCAATCTTATCATTCAATTCTGTTTACGCTAATATCGAAAAGCCATTATTAAATAATTGAATAACTTTTTATATTGAATCATATTTGACATAATTAAAGAAATCACACATAGTATATGTATTCCTTGATTATACTTAACCTATCAATTTTATTTTTAATTCATTAATTACCTGTTGCTTTTAAGATTTTTCCATTTTGGTTAAAAGTGTTATGATAAAATATAATCTCTTCAGATACATAGATAGAGGAAAGTTATCCAAATAATCTCATTTACCAATTATACAAATCTTATTGCTATTAACATTAGGTTTATGTAATTGAAATAAAGTGAGTAATTACATACAGTAAAATAGAGATCATTATTATGGATAATTATATTATTATAATTTTATTACTTTTTATACAAGACTTATTCATGATAGTTATTATTGATTATCTATCTTATCATTTGATATAATTTAAAAAGCTTATTCAATTTATTATTCTGTAGGCTCAAATTTTTTCTTTTTGCACTATAATCTATTTTCTTTTTAATATTTTTCTAATTAAGACAATTATGCATTTTTTTTAGTTTTTAAGTCTTTTTCATCTTATTTTTATTTTTTTAATTAATTAAGAACTTATTTTAATCTTTATGTTTCTTTTTAATCATGAATAATTTTTGAATCTTTTTTTTCCATTAATTTTTTTCTTTGATCTAAAAGTTTTATTTTTTGAAGATCTGGAGGAGGTAAAATTTTTTTAGATTCTTATTTGGAAATACTTCTATGTCTTGATAAAGATTTATTTAAAATATCTTTTTAGATTTAAACAATTTTTTCAATTCTACTTTTTCTTGATTTACCTTCTTCAATCTTAATGATTAAATATGTATATATACTTTAGATATATCTGCTCTCCAAGCAACTTTTTATAAGCTATATTCTCTTGGTTATGGTTTAAGTTATTTGGCACTATATTAATTTTGTAATTATTTTTATTTTGCTTAATATTCTTTGAGTTTTTATTTTCTAGCTGTTTCAGGATTTATAATGGCAGAACTTGAAGGTCTTAATTTTTTATTTGATTAATGAGTAGTTTAATGTGATTATCTATGTTCATAATGATGATATTAACATTTCTATTTAGTTTATAAGGAAGAATTCAAAATTTATTATTTTGCAATTATTTTTTTAGATTCTGAACTAGCAATAGAAGATTATTCTAAACTATAGTATAAGTATAATACTTATTGATTTATTAGATCTATTATTTGATGGATTTTTTTAATAAAATCTTTTAACTTTAGGAGTGGGAGTAGGAGTTTTCTTAAATCTTGTTGAACTTTTTCTACTACATCCACAACAAGAACATGAACAACAACTCATCAATTCATATTTTTGATTAGAAATTCTAGATTTTTGATCACGATGAGTTGAATTAGACTTTATAGATCTTGATGACTTATTTGTATGAGATCTAGGTTATGTTGTAAATATAGTTCTTGAAGGCCTTTGTACTTCATAATATTGTATAGGTTATACAGATTAGAGCATTTTTCTCTAATTCAAAATTTCACTAACTGATACTCATAATAATACTACATGGTATAATGTCATCAAGCATTGGTAAAAGTTCTATATCAGGATTAATGTGTTTAACTAGCATTTTATTTGAAAGCTTATGTTAGTTTTATTATTCCAAATTTATCTTTGTTTTAGGACTCAATCGACCTACTAACTGAACTGTCTAATTGTTATACATATTATTAAATTTATTTAAATAAATATTTTATCGAATTATTATCTGCCAATTATCAAATATGTTCTATTGAATTGATATTCTATTCTAAAAGCATTATAAACAAGAAAAAGAATATTTATTTAGAACAAAGAATAATATTTATTAAATACAACAATAATTTCATTTTAGTTCTTAAAAGTCATCCTCATAAGTTGATTCTAAATCTGATTGCTATTATTATTATTAAATTTAAGTGATATCCATTGTTCTCATTTTTCTGTGAATATAACTCTTCAATTTATCATACAGTGTAATAGCCAATAAGTACATAGAGTGTAAAGATGGTTCTTATTTACTCAATTATTGATATGGCATAGAATATAATTTATTCTAATAGAACCAATACACTAACAATATTTAAATTATTACATCTACTAGATTTATATTTAGCTTAACTATCAGTTTATCCATGTTTTTTATTAACCCAAGACAATTAATGTGGAATTTTACTTAAAATTTCAGTTAATTCAACCATTTCTGCATTTTAAACCTTTTCTTACCAAATTTTCCTTTTTTCAGCAGATGTCCAACAACTTTTCCAATAATTCAATTCATATTCAGAATAATCCTTCTCCAAAGCCAAAAGAATTTATCTTACTGTATTTATATCACATTTTTAGAATAATTCAATTACCATAGAATCTTAACTTATTTATTCAATTCCATAACTATTATCAAGTGCAATCGGATCTAATTTACATTCTTCTAAACTAAAATATCCTTCATTTACTAAATTCTTCATTTATACACATTTATTTTATTATTAACCTATCAATTCTATCATCTCTGCACCCTTTATTACTCCCCAATCTTCTTCATTATTCTCTTAATAAATACACATTTTTTCTTCTTAAAAAACCTAATAAATTATTTAGTTAAATACATAGAGATTATTAGAAATCTTCTCAATAGCTTAATTATAGAATAATTATTTATTAGTTACTGTTGATGCCTTTGTATACAAATTTATTTCTTCCTCTAATCCTGCTATTATTTAAAGTGTCTTAACCTATTCTTTTTATTTTTTCTTAGCCACTTTTCCAACTGATTATTATAGTTTTTTTAATTCTGTTTCTTTCTTTGCTAATTCTTTTCTCCAATCATTATTTGATAATATTTCTTAGATCTTTATTCTTTGATCAATCTCTTAAATTAAAAATTCAGATTCATAAAATATAGTATCTATCATAAATAGAATCAGTTTTTATTTATCCAAAGAGACCCAATTTTTAAATTGTTCTTACTATAAATGTTCTTTAATTTATTAGTATTCTAATTCTATTTCGTCTTTAATATAAGCTCTAATTCTATAGATCCTTGTAATTAATGTAAATATTGTAGGCCAAATATTCATCAAGATTGATCTGCGAATATATTAACTAAAATAGTCTATTTATATACTTTTTGATTTATCCAATTACATTTAAGAAAGCTGAATTAGTTTATGTTGAAGCCTATACTAAATATGCTAGACAAAATTTATCCATCAATCCTATTACTAATTGATAAGCTAAAGATGTATTCTCATTAGATTCCTATATATCTCATTTTATTAATAATTTACAAAACTTTAGTGCAATTGTTCTACTGTATAACGAGTTCGTAAATTCAATTGATAAGCAAATGTACGGCAAAATTCATAAATTTACAAAGTATTCTTTAGAGACATACTTTAATTAATAATTATTACATATTTTGCAATTAAAATGCGGGGAATAAAAAATGAATTTTTGATATAAAAAGTATAATTAACTTTTTTAAAATTCTTCTAAGTTTATCCTTTTTAATATCTGTTATTTAAATGATCTGATTTCTTTTTTTGAATCTTAAAAAAAATAAAAAAATAAGGAGAAATTATATTCAATGTTTAAATTGTCAATAAATATATGTACATAATGGATTAGTAATATATATTTATAATACAATTTGATTAATTAAAATTACATCCAATATTTTTATATTTATAATAATTATTTATTTATTGTATAAATTTAATTTAATATGATAGATAGCTTCAATTATTTGCTTAAAGTAATTGTCATAGGCGATTCGGGAGTAGGTAAGACCAATCTATTGTTAAGATTTGTTAATCATACATTTTAGGATGATTTAAAATCTACAATTGGAGTTTAGTTTTTCACTAAAGTAGTTTCTATGAAAAATGAACATATCAAACTATAGTTATGGGATACTGCAGGATAAGAGAGATATAGATCAATTAGCACTACTTATTATAAAGGCTCTCATGGAGTGATTATTTGCTTTGATCTTACTCATTAAGACTCACTCGATAATGTAGTTAAGTGGTATGAAGAAGTAAAATAATAAGCTGATTTAAATGTCAAAATAATTCTAATCGGAAATAAATTGGATTTAAGTCAGCAAAGAGTTGTTGGGAGTGATACTGCTTAATAAGTAGCAAAATAAATTGGTGCTGGATATATTGAAACTTCTGCATTAACTTCTTAAAATGTAGAAAAAGCATTTGAACTATTAATTTAAGGTTTTTGTTTAATAATCCTAATGTAGAAATCTATATGTAGCTAAAACAACTCAAATAAGACTAACAGAGTCATAAAATTACAACTGATAATTCTATTGTTTTAACTAACAAAAAAGAAACAAGCTCTTCTCAAAAAAGAAATACTCAATGTTGTTGAATTGATTATATATAATTTTGTTTTATATATATTATCAGTAATAAATTTGATAATTAATCAAATTAATGAGATAAAATAAGTTAAATAAATAATCACCTTCATTGAATGTCAAACAGAAATAATATATTGAACAGATATCGTATAACTGTACTTTAGATAAGATTAAATTTATATAGATTGGAATAAATGAAGCTTTAAGAAACAATAATTTAAATTAGATGTAATAACATTTGAATTAGTATTAATCTGATTTGTAATAAATTCTTGAATTTTTAACATAAAATGAATATAATAAATTGCTCAAAGAATTAGAATAAATGAAGGAATCCAAAAAATAATTAGTTGTTAAACTTGAAGCATTAGAATTATAAAATTTACTTAGAGATAAAGATCCAGAATATTTGGCAACCTAAGTATAAGCATTGACTGAATAGAATAAGAAATTAGTAGAAAAAGTTTAAAAATTTAAGTTAATTGCTGAGTAGGCTTAAGAATAAGCATTAGAATCTTTAGAAATTTCTAATTTAAATTAGGCTTTATTTTAATAGATAAAATATGATTCAGAACAACCTAAATAATCTCATCATGGTTTTTCAAATAGTAATGAAAATTTAGAAGTGTTATAATCATAATTAGATGAAAAATCTTAAGAAGTAGAAATGCTTAAAATACAATTAGAAGAGTTAGCATAATTATAATAAAAATAATATAATGAATATTAAGAAGAATTAGAACATTAAAAAATGTTCATTAATTAGCTTTCTAATAAATTATAATTATATGAATCATAAGCTGATTAATAAAGGAATAGATATGAAGAAAAAATAATGGAATTAGAAAATAAAATTTAGTAATATGAAAGTTATGATTAAAATTAAACGTAAGAATTGCTATAATCATTAATTGATTAAAAGTGATATACTATTTATGTATAAAAAAAATTACTTTAGCTAATATTTAAAGTATTATTTTATTAAAATTCAAAATAAATGGGAGGAAGAAGAAAATCGAATAGGATGCCAAAAAAAGAAAAAGTGCAAACAATAAAAACAATATTTGATTGTGCACTTTGTGGTTATAAGAATTGTGTTATTGTTAAAATGTAAAAATAAAAAAAAGAAATAGTAAAAAAGTAATTAAGATTGCAGAGTTAAATTGTGATAAATGTTAAGTGTCTTTTACAACTAAAATTAAAGGATTAGATGAGGCTATAGATGTATTTCACAAATGGTTGGCTGAATTGAAATAAAAGAAACTCACAAAAGATTAACCAGAAAATAGATTTGATAATAATTCAAGTGGTGATGAAGGATCTGGAAGAAATGTAGAAGGTAAATATTTTTTTATAAAATTAAAAATTAGAAATTCTAAAAGACTAAGAAAATAATGATAATAGATCTTAATTTAGTGCTGATTCATTAGATGAAAAAAATCCATAATAAACAAATAATAACGAAAAAAACACAAAAAGTAAATTAAAGAAACAAAATTCAGATGAAGGAAATCAGAATGATGATGATGATGATGATGATGACGATGATGATGATGATATTTCAGATTCTAAATTGGATTCTGATAAAATTTCAGAAATTGATAGTTTATTAAGTGATGATGAGGATGCTGAAGAAATTATTAAGAAATTTAGAAAACGTTGATTTCATATTATTATGTTTAAAATGTTTAGCACAACCTTTTCAATATTATCTTTATGGTTTTTTTTTGACTAATTTTTTTAGTTCTATATATATAATGGGAAAACTTCATTATAGAATTTATTTCAATATTAAAAGATAAAGAATTAAATAATTTTCATTTTCAATATTAGAATTAATTGATATTCAACTCGCCTAACCTAATTGACTATTTTATAAAATAATACTTAAAATCTGGTAATTTAGAATATTATATAAGTTAATTTATTCAAATTATATCTTATGCAATAAGAAGAAAAAACAAATTGTTTCTGTTTTCATAAGAAAAATAAAGGAATATACCCAAAAACCTTTAAAAAAACAAATGAAATACTTCGCAAATATAAAAATAATTTTTTGGATGTAAATTTTAAAGAAATAATTAGATTTCTGATTCTGATATTTTAGAAGTTATTATTAGATTGTATATTTCAGAGGATAAACAAAAGGCAATATCAATGTTATCACGTTGTCGCATCAATCCAAATTTTTAATAAAATAGTTTAAGAGAGGATCTTGAATATTTCATTCCTTAAATGGTTAACTTTATGGTATTCCATTAATAATTATCAGATGATAATTTAAAGTAATTTGTTTTAAAAGCATCATCTTTAGATTTTTTTTTTGCACATTTAGTATATTTTTAGATGAAAAGCTTATCATAAATAATAACAGCTAATGAAATTGTTACTATTAACGTAGTCAAGAAATTTCTTGAATATTTTTTATTTTAAATGGCTTAAAATTATGCAGGTGATTTACTAATTGCTACTCACATTCTTTAAATTAATTTAGAACTAAGTAATTTAAAAGAAGATAGTTCAGATTCAGATTCTAATTCTCCAAAAAAATCATAGCTACAAGAAGTTTATAGAGGTTCAACTAAATAATAATCAATTAAAGTAAACGAATCTGTTTAAAATTATGGAACTTCAAATTGGATCAAATTTTAAAATTCTCATCCTTACGATAATAGAGTGAAAAACCATTAAGAAATTATATTATAAGATTATGATTCAATATTTAATTCAGAAAATAAGGAAAAAACCTAAGATACTGCATTTATTTCAAATATTTTATTTTGGAATGATATTATGAGAATTTGTGATGAATTATCAAAAATTCAAAATAAAAAAACAGAAGTCTTATAATAATTATTGTAAAGAATAAATAAATGTTTACCTGCATCTGTTTATGTTCCTTTTGTAAAAAATCAAGTTAGAAATTATGCTATTCTAAAAATTGTTCCTTAAGAAAGCAAAGTATTTTCAACAAAAATGAGAAGTCCATTTAGTTTAACATTAGAATTATATAGACCAGAAATTGAAGGTTAAAATAACCATAAATTTATTGAAAAAAAAATATCTCATCGAATTACTATTTGTGTAAGCAGTATTTTTATAATTTTAGTAAAGTAAATTATTAAAAAGAACATAAAGTTAATTATTTGATGAGGATCATTAAATTGTAGAAAATAGAAGAACATTTTCATCTACAGATGCTTAAAAACAAATTTAGAATGAATTTTAATAAATTAAATTTTTTTAGATGAGCTAATAAACGCATCATCCAATAATAGAGGGAACATCTTAATTTTATCATTAGTATCCTAATGAATAAGATGAAGATGAATAAATTGATTAATAAAAATAAAAACCTGAAATATCATCAGCTTATTCTTTAGAAGAAAATATTTAAGCTTTTAGTATAGATGAATAATCAATTAATTGTGAGAATAATCGTGAAACTAATTGGTTAACAAGTATAATTGGTAGAAATAGCTTTATTCAACCTAATAGAGGAGTAGTTTTAACAACTGAAGAACATTTAGAAATGAAAAAAGCAATATTTGGAGAAAATTCACTTGATTAATTTGAAAGAATTAAATCTTAATCAATATTTTCTTAATTGTAAACTTGGAATCTAATTCATTTAATTATAAAAACAGGTGATAATTTGAAATAAGAATAATTTGCATTGTAATTGATATCATAATTTGATTAAATCTTTAGAAAAGAAGCTTTGCCATTAAAATTAAGATATTATGAAGTTCTTTCAATGGGTCCTGATTGTGGTATTATTGAAATGATTAAAAATGCAACTACAATTGATAGTTTATAAAAGCATTTAAGAAGAGATTATACATAATTTAAAAATTTTTCAGATTTCTTTAGAAGTTTTTTTAGAAATAAAATAGATTAAGCATTAGATAATTATGTATAATCATTAGTAGCTTATGGATTAGTATGTTATTTTTTATAAGTTAAAGATAGACATAATGGAAATATATTATTAGATAGTGAAGGACACTTAATACATATAGATTTTGGTTTTTTTTTGTCTATAGCACCAGGAAAAGGAGTAGAATTCGAAAAAAAAGTACCATTTAAATTATTATCTGATTATATTGAGGTTTTAGGAGGTGTATAAGGAAATCTTTTTAGAGAAAATTTTAGGAAATTATTTTTTTAGTATATAATAATTAAAATTTGTAGAGGATTTAAAGCATGTTAGAAACATTAAAAAGAAATTTTGCTTCTTGTTGAAATGATGTATACTGGACATGGAACAACTTTACCTTGTTTTTCAAAAGGTGAATAAACTTTAAAAGAACTATAATTAAGATTCAATCCAAAAGTATAATCTTAAGCCGAATTATATGTTCATGTATAAGAATTAATTGATAAATCATTGGATAATTGGAGAGCTAAATGGTACTTAGATAAAATATTATTTAGGTATGACAAATTTTAATATTTTGCGTAAGGAATATTTTATTGAGAATTTACAGAATTTATTTATAAATTTATAAATTTTGCAATTGATAAGTTTCAATATTATTTTTAATAGTTCTATAATTTTTTAATGATACTGATCTTCTATTATATATTTTTTGCTTTTTTTTTAATTTGAATTAATAATTTTTTTTCTATTGTTATAAAATTGCAAGTATCTTAATGATAATCATTAATTATTGAAATGATATATTTTAAGTTGAATAATAAGTTGGAATTATAAAAAGAAAGAAAGAAATGAAAGCTGAAAGAGTATTAAGAAATAGGAATAACTTGAACAGTGAGTTTACCTAATTGATTTTAGTTTGATTAATACATATTAATAAATGAATAAAATATAATTCCACTCCTTATAGGTAAGAGCAACAAAATTAGAATTCACAATTCCAAAACCTCCATTGAATTATATTGTAAAATAAGTTCATCGTTTAAAATATGTGATGTAGAGTAAAAAAGATGCTGAACTTATTATGGATTAGATAAATTTTATAATCGAATTACTTATTTAAGGATAAGTATATTTAATTTAACGAATTGTAGTTTGGTACTCCTTCATTGAGTTATTTGAATGAATTGCGTAAAACATTAAAATAGACAATAAATTCATTTGATCAAGATTAATTAGGTTATGTATTAGCAAATATGGAGACATTAAAAAAGTAGACAAGTTAAGATTATTTAAAAGGTTTTAAAAAGGGTAGCTCTAGAAATTTAAAAATTGCAAATTAACTTTAAAAGTAGACTATATAAATTAATGAATGTAGAATCTAGAAAAGAATACTTTCAGTAATAAGAAATGTGTATGCCCAATTTGTTTTATTTTGGTTGGATGAACATTAGCCAGAACAAAGTACAGCATTACGTAGTAAGCGTGTATTTGTAGAAACTAAAACGTATAATAAAATAATCATTATTTAATTAAAATAGACTTATACAAAGTAAATTAAAAGAATTAGATTTAGAAAAGCATAATAAAATAGTATGTCGAATATGTGAATAATTAATCGAAGTAGAAATTATGGCAGCTCATTGTATAACATGTGAGAAAAAGGCAGAATAAAGCAAAAAATTATTATAACTAAATTTATAATTAGTTGATGCTTCTTAATTAGCCTATAAATTGAAACACCATGTTTAAATTAAATTGGGTAAATTGAGTTTATAAGAACAAAAATAAAATAGATTGAAGTTGAAAAAATAAGAAGAAGAAAAAAAACCTTCAAGAACTCTTCGTAGAACTCATACTATTTTTATATAAGATAACAAATCATTCTAAGATGAAGAAGAAAAGAATAAAGCTAAAAAATAATTAGCTTTCATAAATTCTGTAATGACTACTATTGTTAATTATACTGAAAAGGTTTTAAATAGTAATACAAATAATGAAGATAATAAATGTATTCTTGATATTTAATTTAGTAAATCGAATTACATTTGATGAATTAACAGAAGCTAAATGTAATTTAGAAATTGATCAAAACAATGATGAAGTGATTTAAATAATAGATAAAGCTCGATCTTATATGTATGATAGAATGGAATATTTTAAAATTATTTAAAATTTGGAATCATAATAGATTTAAGAAACAAAAAAGATTTAACATAAAAGTGATATAGATTTAAAATAAAAATATAAGAATTCAAATTCAAGTTCTTTTAGGGTTTCAAAATTTAATAATGTTACAACAACAAGTTAATCAATAATTTAAAACAATGATACAATATATGAAGAAGATGATGATTTTGTTTGTTAAACTCCAAAGTATACACACAACAATAATAATAAAAAGAACACCTTAATTATGTCTTTGATTAAGTAAATAATAATAATGATTAATTAGTAAAGATAAATTTAATTCAAGTAATGTTGGAAGTTTTAATGAAATTAATAGAAGAGATAGTTTAACAACTATGACTATATCAAGATAATAGGTATTTGGTAATAATTAAATAAAAAGGCCCTTTTTATCTAAAAATAATTCTGAAGAATATCCATAATAATAATCAAACCCAGAATCTAAAATATTGGATAAGATATTTAACTTATCTAATTCTTCAGATACATTAATCAGTTCTAAATCTAATAAGCCCTCTATATNCAAAGTAAATTAAAAGAATTAGATTTAGAAAAGCATAATAAAATAGTATGTCGAATATGTGAATAATTAATCGAAGTAGAAATTATGGCAGCTCATTGTATAACATGTGAGAAAAAGGCAGAATAAAGCAAAAAATTATTATAACTAAATTTATAATTAGTTGATGCTTCTTAATTAGCCTATAAATTGAAACACCATGTTTAAATTAAATTGGGTAAATTGAGTTTATAAGAACAAAAATAAAATAGATTGAAGTTGAAAAAATAAGAAGAAGAAAAAAAACCTTCAAGAACTCTTCGTAGAACTCATACTATTTTTATATAAGATAACAAATCATTCTAAGATGAAGAAGAAAAGAATAAAGCTAAAAAATAATTAGCTTTCATAAATTCTGTAATGACTACTATTGTTAATTATACTGAAAAGGTTTTAAATAGTAATACAAATAATGAAGATAATAAATGTATTCTTGATATTTAATTTAGTAAATCGAATTACATTTGATGAATTAACAGAAGCTAAATGTAATTTAGAAATTGATCAAAACAATGATGAAGTGATTTAAATAATAGATAAAGCTCGATCTTATATGTATGATAGAATGGAATATTTTAAAATTATTTAAAATTTGGAATCATAATAGATTTAAGAAACAAAAAAGATTTAACATAAAAGTGATATAGATTTAAAATAAAAATATAAGAATTCAAATTCAAGTTCTTTTAGGGTTTCAAAATTTAATAATGTTACAACAACAAGTTAATCAATAATTTAAAACAATGATACAATATATGAAGAAGATGATGATTTTGTTTGTTAAACTCCAAAGTATACACACAACAATAATAATAAAAAGAACACCTTAATTATGTCTTTGATTAAGTAAATAATAATAATGATTAATTAGTAAAGATAAATTTAATTCAAGTAATGTTGGAAGTTTTAATGAAATTAATAGAAGAGATAGTTTAACAACTATGACTATATCAAGATAATAGGTATTTGGTAATAATTAAATAAAAAGGCCCTTTTTATCTAAAAATAATTCTGAAGAATATCCATAATAATAATCAAACCCAGAATCTAAAATATTGGATAAGATATTTAACTTATCTAATTCTTCAGATACATTAATCAGTTCTAAATCTAATAAGCCCTCTATATTTCGAAGGGCTTAATCTCCTACAGTTATTGATACAGTCATTGAATCTTTAAATTAATCTCCAACTGGTAGAATGGGAATATCTGATTTTTAAGATGAATCTCCTAGAAATTAAAAGATTTGTTCTATTGCAGATTTTGCATAATGTGATTCAGATTTAGAAATTCAAATTAAAAAATAACAAAATCCCTCTATAGAACTTGGTAGACAAGTAGATTCAATTGAAGAAATATATAAAGATACAGAATAAAATATTTTAAATTCATTTGAAAATATTAATTAATGTTAATCTGATAAAGAAATAGATCAGATTCATAATTCTAATCAAGAAATGAAATAGTCATCATAAAATAGTATGAAAAATAGTGGTAGGAATATGATGTTAAAAGATAGCAGAAATATTAATATGAATATAAATTAACAAGATTAATAAAAACCATTATATATTGAAATAGGTGCTAAAACGGAAACAGGGTTTATCGTAGAAGAATATAATAATTCAGCTTCTCCATTAAATATAGATAATTAAGCTTTAAGTCTTAATCATTCATTTTCAAGTGGAAAATAAAAGAATTTATAACAACAAGAAAATAATTCAGATACAGATTTTGATCAGTCTTTAATAAAACCAAAAAAAAGTTTATTTAATCCCTAAAATTCTAGAAGTAGTAAAAAGAAATAAAGCGTGATAATTGCTCCTTAAAAATCTAAATAATCTTTTGATTTTGAAATCATAACAGTTGACAGAGGTTATAATTCAGATTCTGAATTAGTAAGTATAAATGCTGATAAAACTAATTAATCTTAAGAAATTGGCCTTAAAGATTTTGAATTTATTAAACCTCTTGGATAAGGAGCTTTTGGATGGGTATTTTTAGTGAAAAAGAAAACTTCGGGTGATCTTTATGCTATGAAAATTATTGATTGCTCATAAAAAGTAAATGTTAATTTAAATTTTAAAGCAATTAGAAACTTAACTTGATACTTTAAAAGCTGAAAGAAATATTTTTGAAATATTATCTGGAGATTTTGTTGTTAAAGCATACTATTCATTTAGTCATGAATAGAATTTATGTTTTGTTTAAGAATATATGGTAGGAGGAGATTTCTCTCACATTCTCAAAATGTATACAGTATATACTTTTATTATATTAAGGCTTTAGATGAGGAATATGTCAGACATTATATTGCTGAAGTTGTTTTGGCTTTAGAATATTTAAGATCAAAAAATATCGTTCATAGAGATTTAAAACCAGATAATATCCTATTAGATAAATAAGGTCATGCTAAGTTGGCTGATTTTGGATTATCAGAGGTTGGTTTTAATAATAGATTAAAATTAAAATTGAGATAATAAGATATTGAAGCGTAAAAATTATCCCATTATTTTAAAGAAACACTATACCTGAATTTGCTGATCATAATAATCCATAATACAATACAGTTTTTGATTTAAAATTACCTCAAGTATAACCAGTCATTAGAGCAAGCATTTCAAATTAAAATAGTAAAAACAAAAGAATTGTTGGAACTCCTGATTATATAGCTCCAGAAGTTTTAAAAGGGGAATCCATTACCAATAACAGTTTAGATTATTGGAGTTTAGGAGTAATAATGTATGAAATGCTTTGTGGTATTCCACCATTTAATGATGATTCTGTCGAAAAGATTTTTGATAATATTTTAAACTATAGAATTGAATGGCCAAATGTAAGTGATATTGAAGAAGAAAGTATATCTCATAATGCTTATGATCTTATGTGTCAATTAATGGAACCAGATTATACTAAAAGAATTGGACATTCAGATATTAATGAAATTAAAAATCATCCTTTTTTTGAAGGTATCAATTGGAATATTTTACTTTCAACCCCTGGTTTAATTGTACCAAAAATGATTTTAAAAGAATCTGAGGTAGATTGTAAAAATTTCGAAAAAGTTTAATAATTTCTCAACAATTTAGAAAAAAAGGAAGTTAAAAATTAAACTTTAGCTTAAAAACTAAAAAGCTAATTATCTAACTTAGAAAGATTAGATTTATTAGTTAAATTAAGTTTAGAAGAAGCAAATGATAAATTGTAATTATTTACAATATATTTTAGATCTAAAATTAAGACACAAGAAGACAAATTAAAAAGAACTTTAAATAAGATTGAAAATTACGAACAAGAACATTAAATATAAATGTTACTTTTGTATGAAGATGTTTTCTGAAATTAACGCTTTGTAATTTTAATATTATAAATAGATTTTTATTATTATTAAACAAATGGCCTTTCAATATATTTAACTCTTTTTTTAAGTAAAAACTTTTTATTTTATTATCTACTTTATTTTTCAATTTTTACAGAAGAATTTAAAGGATTAAAATTGTTTGGCTTAGGATTATATAAACTTGTTGAATCTCTTATCCTCATTTAACTTGTATTTTAAAATTGAGAATCATTTAAATTGTAGTCAACAGTAACAAGATTTCTAGAACTATTTGATCCTTACAATCTTTCTGTTAATTAATAATCAGGTTTAACTGAAATTCTATTTCCTTACTCATATTCGGTAATCTAACAAAATAAATTTATAAAAGTACTTTAATTTAAAGTTCATTGTTTTTATTTTATAATTCTTCTTTTAAATTAGTTTGCCTTAACAATTCTTGCTTTACTATACTTAATTGATTTTATAACTCAATCAAAAATTATGAAGTACTAAATTAGATAAATTTATACTCATTTTATTATGCATAATTTAATTTATTTATTTCATGATTCTACATTTACTCCTAATATTTTGCGATATAATTAGACAACTTTTAAATTTCGTTATCTTTTTTATATATAATTTGTTAAACTTCCATTATTTTTTTATTAAATTGTTCATGAAGCTCTTTATTTTGAATTTTTTTTTCTTCTTCCAATTATTTCAAAACTGTTTCTAATTTATTGCAATGTTACATTAATTAAGACATTTTTTCTTATAACACAGCATTATCTTAAATTTATGTCTAGTTTTCTTTAAATTTAGATTAAGATTATTCTATTTTTGCAGTTTATGTTTGTAAACAGTCATTAAGTTTTAAAATTTCATCGTTTTTTTGTTTTATTAGATCAGATAATCTTTTGATTTCTCTTTTCATCTCTTCATTTTAAAGTTAAAACTATTTAGAATTATTTTTGCAAATTAATATTTCTTATTCACTTGATTTCAATTTGAATTATAATTCTTATTATAATTACTATATTTATTAAGTAAATTTTGTTTCTTAACTCTTAAGCTTAAATTCATAATCTTGTTTACTTAACTCAAATTATCCCCATTATCTTTTTATTTCATTTTCTGAATCATTTAATTTTGTTTTTAATTCATTTACAATTTTTGATGAATCATATTTCATTTTATCTCTCTATTCATATTAATTAATCATTTATTTATATTGTTTCATTTCTTCTTGAGACTTATTGTTCTCTTTAACCTTAAATTATAAACTATCAATAATTGATTATAATTCTAATAGTTAAGATCTCATCTTTGTATTTTCTTATTTTACTTTTTCATTTACAGATTGAAGTTCTTCTACATTTTTCTTTTATTAATTTAATTATGATTCAAAATATTAAAGATCATCTGTTTTTTGTTATAATTATAATTCTAATTATTTAATTTTGAATATATCTTCATCTTTACTTACTTAAATAGTTTCTTTCACAATTTAAATTTGAGGTGGTTATTTTTATAAATCTAAATTAGTCTATTCTAAAATTTTAATCTTATAGTCTAACTATTAAATCTTTAAAAAATCAGAACTAGATGATTTTTTCAAAGAATCATTTTATTATATTAATTAGAATTATAATTTTTAATTTTCTTCTTTTAATATATTTATTTATTATTATAATTCTTAAACTTATTCTTATTCTAAATCTTTATTGATTATGATTTATTTAGAAATTTCTTCTTAATATGAAATTTATTATTAAAAATTTTCTTCTTATAATTGTTAAACCATTTTCTCCAATTATTGAATTCTTAACAAATCTTATTTTGAAGAAATTTCTACATACTCTGTTACAATAGCTTATTTCTATTTACAAACTTCATCATAATCTTATCTTAAAATTATTAATTATTTTTCCAATTCTTTAATTCTATTTTTATCTACTTCTGATTATACTTCAACATAGTTTAGTTTTTGATTATTTAAGATCATATATTCTGATTATAATTATGATAATTCCTATCTCAACTATTTTATTAATATTTAATCACTTGATGATGGTACTTCAATAATTTCTTTAATCACTTCCTTCTAAACTTATTATTTCAAATTATTCAAATCTGAATATTAATCTGTTAGCGTTTTTAATTATTCTTCAAGCTCTTTTATTTTTATTCTATCTTCTTCTAAACCTTTGTTTTATTGATATTAAATAATTTAAGTACTATATTAATGTTGTAGACTAATGTATTATTAATTCACTATGAGATACTCTTACTAGAGATTTTACAAAGATTGCTCTAATTATAAAATTCTATTTTTATCCTATTAATTTTCAACTTAAATATATTCTTTGACAACTTCATTTTTCTTCTAATTTAATAAAGTATATTCTTTCTAAAAATTTTCTAATTGTTATTCTAATTATTGAATTTTTTTTTTATCTTATTTTTGTTATTTTGAAATTTATATTTCTCTTTCTGAAAACTTCAATTTTTCAATTTCAATCTATGTTTCTAAATCAAGGAATTATGATTTACTATTTAATTAAATCTCTTATTCTCTCATCTTAATTTACAATTAATCAATTTAAAATTACAACTATTATGTCTAATTCACTTATTATTCATTATTTGTAAATTATAATTCTTCTATTTTTTGAACGTATTTATTTATCGTTTCTTTATAATGGTATTCTTTTTAATACAATGTATGCATTATATTTTATTATTCTTCTACCAAAGCTTCTAAATTTTGAATAGTTTTTTAATCATATTCATTTTATGTTTTATAATTTAAATACTAACTGATTTGATTTCGAAGTTCTTGATATTTATATCTTAAATCTTCATTTTATGTTTGTTATTCATAAAATTTTTCTTACCAAAGTTTTGTTTATATGTCTTGCTCTTTTATTTATTATTCAAATTATCTAATTTCTCGTTTTAATTTCTCTGTTTATGTTTCATAATTATTTACTTCTAATTAAGTTTAAAATTTAATTCTGCTCTCTTCATATGATTATGTTTTACTATTAATTTCATTTTATAATGTTATATATTTTTCATTTACACTTTTAAGTTCAGTTTAAAAGCGATTTTCTTAATCTTTTAAGTTTTGATCATTTTACTCTTACTATAATAAAAGTTCACTTTTTAATGTTTCAATTTCTTCTAAATAAGAACTTATCTATTATTTTAATTATTCTTCTTTTAAATTTGATTTTTTATTATTTTAGTATTCATTTTCTTAGACTTCCAATTACAATTATTCGATTTATTACTTCAACTTAGAAATTTCATTTTTATACTGTTAATTTTCTACTTTTTTTGTATTTAAATTTTAACTTTTTAACTACTCTATCTTTTATCTTAAATTTTGTTATTCATATATTAATTAAGATTCATTTTATTATTTCATTTAAAATTCAGATTTGAAATTGTTAATTTATTTAGTTTATTATTGAATTTAATCTTTTAATGAAGAAATAATATCTAAATTAGCCTATGATTCTTCAAATCTACTTTTGTAGATTAATTATTAATTTTCTTTTTCTAGAATAATTAATTTATTGGCTAATTCATTCTTCATTATTTCTAAATTGTTATACCTTTATTGCCATCCTGAGATTTCAGCAGTCAATAATTAATTTTAACTTCTTAATTAATCAATATCAATTTTAAATTATTATTTTTAATCATATAAAGCTTTTTCCAATTTTTCTTAACTGCTATTATAATCATCTATCAATATTTAAATATCTTCTTCCATTTCTTTTATTTTTCTTTAATATAATGAAACATTCATATCTGATATTTCAATAGATTATGTTAAACGATTTTCTTTAAATAATTTAATTTCTGCTTCTAAATTCTGTTTTTATTTGTTTAAGTCATTAATTTATTATTACAAATTTAGATTATCTATAAAATGACTGTAATAAAATACCTTATTGAATTTTTAATATTTATTTATCAGTTGATTATTGTGATCCAAACTAGTGTCTAATTCTTAAGAGTTCTTATTAAGCAGCAGATAACTCGACATTCATAAGTAATTATTTTTGTTTCAACTCATTATTTTCTATTTAGAATGATTTGAGTAGTAAATTCTCTTTATTTAATTATTCGCATAAATCTCTATAATGAGACAATTCTAATTTTTGATCATCTCTTTTTCGTTATTCTGTTGCTTTTTCTTCATATTAAGAGGATTTTCTACCACTATTTGGTAAAGGTTCATTCCCATTATCACTGATTGAGTAATATGAATATTTACGTAATCATGTATTTTTCGTTGATATTTTGTATTGGATTTAGAAGTTATTATTACATAAAAATTATATTATTTATTTATGTAAGAATAATAATAAATTATAATTCATGTTAATTCAAATCCTGTATTTGAACTAATGGCTTTAAGTAATTTCTCCTTTAGTATTTGTTTATCTTAATAATCAGGTAATTTTAGAATATTGAAACAAGTAGATGAAGTAGGTAATTTCTATTTTTCATTAGGATGTAAAATTGGAACTTTTTAAATCATAAAAGGAGGATCTAAACTCTTAAATCCCTATTATATATAAAAATTAACAATACTTAAGTTGGTGCCCTTGAACATGAAGAGAAGAAGAATAAAAACTAACTCTACTATTCATATTCAAAGTCATTCAAAACACTCCAAAAATCTTGTATAGTTTTATCATAGGGTTTATATCCTTAATATTATGTATTCGAAATCAAATCTTAAATATCAATAACTGGTTATCCTGATATTAACAATTATAATTCCTGATTAGTAAATAATTTAAATTTCTCAGGATCGATTACTTTTTCAAGTCCAGCTCTAAATATTTAACTTTATTCTTTTATCTATTAATTCTATAATATATCATACCTATTTATTCAATTTAAAATGACAATATAAATTTATGTATTATAATTTATTTTCATTTGTTACATTAATTTATCTTCCATTTGGAATTAAATCAAACTCAACAATCTATCCATAAAATTCTTAGGTTATTGAAAATGTTAATCCAAAATCACTTACATCTTGATTCTTCAAATTACATAATCTATGATATTAATCTGAATCATAAAATCTAAAATCATTTATTGTATTTGTTATTCCTAAAACTTAATTTAAAAACACTTAATTTAAAACTTTCTCTATTAGTACTCCTTCATATATAGCTTTACCTATTATTTTTCCAATAAAATCATATTTTCTATATAATAGATTAATTCTTACTATTTTTCATTTTAAATAAATGCAGGATTAGGAATCATTGTTTTCTCTGCAGTTTCAATAAATAAACCAAAATTAGGATCTAATGCTTAATTAACTACTCTTGTTATAAATTCTTTTGTTACTCCTCCTGCATCAACCCCATCTTCTGGTATTCCCATTTAATTTACAAACTATACTTTAAAAATATTCTTTATTTATTTCTTCTCCAATTACTGATATGCATCTTAAAATTCTTATCCTCTTCTTATGATCACAATCATATTTTGATTTACAACTGCATCTCCAAATTAATCTAATGTAAACAATTCTAATAAATCTCTTTAAAATAACTTTTTGTCCTCTTCCAAATATTAATTAAATTTTTCAATTCTTAATGAAAATAATGACAATATTGGTAAACGACTATTAATTACCATATTTTCATATTTCCAATCATAAAAATGCAAAACTTAATTTCTATCAAATACTTCTCTTACAAATAATTTAAGTTCTTTAAAAATATTTTAATTTATATTATTAGAAATGCTAAACTTTGTGTATTCAAAAATAAATTCAAAAATCCCAATAAATGTTTCTTTTACTTTTTCATTTTCAAATATTATACTCTTAAATTCTTTATCATCTAATAATTAAAATTCATGAGCTTTAAAATAACAATAAACAGATATAGCTTCTGCTGGAATCATATCCAATTCTTTTATTTTTGATAAATTAAGCAAATATTTTGTAAATTCATTATCTATAAATCTTAATTCTTGAATTTATTAAATAATTTCTAACTTTTTCTTATGTCCAATATTTATCAAATAATAAATATATTTACTTATTGAACCTAAGTTTGTTACTTATTAATTTTTCAATAAACTTATAAGATTTTCAAAATTAATTGACTCTGTGAATTACACAAATTCTTTTTTTTTCCTTAATATTTTTAATTGTTTTTATTCTGAATTATTTTGAAACTACAAATTTTTATAATCTTGGGGAATATTCATACGATAAAAAGTATATTCTAATACTTGCAATAACTATGTCATAATAATAAATAATAATTCACTATTATGAATTTTCAAAGTCTGTAATTTTTAAAACAACTTTCTTATTTATAATAATTCCTATTCTGATGTTAAAACAATTGAAATTAAATATTTATACTATGAAGAATTTAAAATGTGATTCATCAATTCACTATAATCAAATTCATTATTGTTTTATTCTATCATCATTACATAATTATATCCTAAATCCCATGCTGTTTATTCATTTTATTTTAAATTTAAATAGTAAAATAAGAATATTTCAAATCCTTTCATTTGTATCAATTAAGGCAAACTATTATTTAAAATCTAAGTATCTAATCTTTTAAATTAACTATAAAACAAATCTAAAATAATATAAGTATTTACCTAACTAATTATTACTTAATAATTAATGTATTGAAATAAAAATGTCATTTAAATGTATCAAAAAAGTATTAGCTTATTTAGATATTTTAATCAAATGTAATCCAAGATGAATGGCTTTGAAAAACTTAAAATTAATATTTTATTATTACATGCAATCTATTTATTATAAATTGGTTTCCTTTAAATAAATTAATAATAAAGTTATTTTATTAAATTTGTAAGCATCCACTAAAAAGTTATATCATGTTTAAAACATATGTTTCATTGTTTAAAACATTCTTTTTATTTAAAAGAAAAAAAGGTTTTAAAAATTCTGGACATTTATTTAGTGTTATATTGCAGACTTTATAAAATGTTTGCTTATATATAAAATATATTTACTTATTCCTTCATAAATTGAACTGATAAAGCAGTTTAGATTTTTGGAAGATATAATTTAATCATGGATTGATTTAATTCATTACAAATTTTAGTATTTTTGTAAAATAGAAAAATTTTAGATGCCATCTCACTTTTTTTCCTCTCTAATTCTCTAAATTACTTCTCTTTTTTATTTTATTGCAAGAAATTTTATTTATTGATTTTAGTTATCATTAATTTATAAAAATTATAATTCTTAATGAATAAGGTATATTCATAAACAAATCAATTTTAGTTTTTAATAATAAAATCATAAATCAAAATTAATAGTTCTTTAATTTTTGCCCTTACATCTTATTATTCCTATATTGCACTTAACTCTTTAATATTTTATTTATAAGCTTTAGTCTCAACTGCATCCCTTATAACTTACTCATATTTTAATCTTTTTTAATAAATTAAATGAAGTTATTATAAAATGATTTTAGGCCAAGTCTCTGATGATTCTGGTTCAATAATAAATTTATTAGTAAAAAAAACTAGTTCAACTCTTTCAGAAGGCTTTTACTATTCAATATCATAATTAAATTTATTTTTCATAAATTCAATAAACAATTTTGTTTGAGCAATTTCTTCTAAGCAAAATTTTCGATTGACTAAGATAACATTAAAATTAGAATAATGAAGTAATTTAAGCATTAAAGGAAATGCTTTTTAAACTTTATTTAATCTGCCAAAAAATATTTTTAACAATGGAGATTAATTATTTTATTTTATACAAATTTATCTTATATTTTTAGCCCCTATTTAATTGCAATTCAAATCTCCTTTATTACCTATATTCTACTTAATTTCAAAAAGAATAGTTCCAACTTTTAAAATATTACTTCCAAATTCATTAAATAATTTTTATCCATCTACTTTATTTTATAAAATACTTTAAATTTAATCTCCACAAATATTCCAAATCGATTATAAAAATTAATTAAATTTTTGATCTCTATAAATTTTTAACAATTCTTCAAAACAATCATATTATTTATTTTTTATTACAATTATCATATCTTCCATTGCATTTAATATAGATTTATATTAATAATGTTGATATTTCTAAATTATAACTTGTTTAATCTTTTTAGGAACAAATTAACAAAGCATTGGTAATTATAATTCTTATGAAAATTTTTGCATTTAAGGAAGAGCACAAATTTATTTGATTACTTCAAAATCTGGATAAATTGTTAACATTCCTTTTTAATCTAAAATTGCAAAATCTTTGCTCTTATAAGTTAACTTGATTTTTTTCAATAATTCTGGAAATGGAATACATAATTCATTCAATCTCAAAATTAAAATTTTAATAGTAAAATCTTCCATTTTTTCAAATCTATTAAATTCTTATGTTGATTATATATTTTAATTGGATAATTGTTTTAATTTATTTTAATCTACTAAAATATTCTATTGTGATTCTCTTGATTTTTCAAAATCAATTAATTTATTTTCCTGGATTTAATCTTCTTGTAATTCAATACAAAATGAATCTTAAGAATTTTAGGATGTTTGTAAATCTAAACAATCAAATTAATCATTTAAATAAAAGGATATTAATTTAATGTTTTAAACTATCAAAACAAATGTTAAAGACTTTTTTTAAAATGCATTAAACACATTAAATTCTTTTGCTTTTTGAAATACCTTTATCATCCCTTTAATTTCAAATTGAGTAAAATCACTTATTTTTATTGATCTATTTTTGTTAATAAATTCTTCTAATAAAATTAATATGTTGAGAATAAGATCTTCATCATCTATAGAGCTAAAACTTATATTCAGCATATCATTTTCTTGAATTTTGGAACTATATTTAGATAAAATATGATTTAATGAAGTAACTAATTTTGTTTTATAATTGATTTAAGCTTTTCTCTCTGTTATTTTAATGAACGCTAAAAACTAAGGAAAAGGTATTTTGGATATTATTATCTATTTTAATTAGGATTTAATATTGGTTATTTATTATTATTTAAATTGATTTACTAAATTTTATTTTGGAAAATCTATAATTTCTTAATCACTTTCTTAATGTTCATTTTCTATTTTGAATTTATTATTCATAAAGTTATTTTAAACAATTGATTGTTATTGATATTCTTATAAGGATTATAATTGAATTCTTTTAAGATGTTTATTATTGAATTTTTATTCTTTTGACATATATATTTACTAATTTAATTAATTCATAAATAATTAACAAATAAAAGTATCATTTTATTGTATCCCTTTTATATAAAAAGATGGAAATTATTAGTTTTTTTATCTAAATAAATAAATTATATAATCATAAAATACATAATCATGATTCATTTTTTAATTCCTTTACATAATCATTAAGCAAAAATAATAATTCTTTTGTTTTTTAGCGAAGTTCTAGAGGATCTTCAATAGTTTCTAATTCTCTTAAAATTAATTAATATTATTTTGATTAAACTGCTTCATTAATTAATTGTTTATTTTACTCTCTTTATTAATAAATTAATTCAAGAGCCATCAAAATTAATTATGGCCAAGTAACATGATGTACTTCTTAAATTTAAAACTTTTCACTAAAAAATATTGTTTAAACTCTATCAGCTATTGATTCAATTTCTAAAGGATAATTATAACAAATCTTCATAAATTTAATAAATTATTTCTATTAAACAATAGCTTCCATAACTCTTTTTCTAGGTATAACTTTAATAGTAAAATTAGTTAAATGCAAAAGCTTTAGTAATAATGGAAAAGATTTGTTGAGCATAGTCATTTTTTAAATGAATTATTTAAAAATTGGTTTAGTATTTGTGGAAACTTTCTCAGAAGTTTTTTTAGGTTTTTTAATTAATTAAAATTGACAAGGATCTTCATCAATTTTTAATTACTCTTTTTAATCAATATTTTATTCTATTAGAGATTTTATTTTAAATAAATAAGTACCAACTTATAATATATTACATCCAAAGTTTCTAAATTATTCACTGGGATCTAATTTACTACATAATATTTATTTGATATTTTCACCACATAATTACCAAATTTATTTCAAAAGCATTTTAAATTATTCATCTCTGTAATAAATCTAAATTAATTCTTCCTTATATTTAAAGTAATTATTTATTATTAATTATAAATAAGAGATTAAAACAGCATGTAAATCTACTTTTAAATAGTTAGGATATTCCAGTTGAAATTTGTCTAATGAATTAGGATTCATAAAAGAACATAATATTTATTCTAACTTAAATTATTGAGCAAATTTAACTAGTTCTGGAATCTTACACAACTAAAGTATTATTTATTCAGATGGATATATTATTAAAATTCCTCTTTTGTCTGGTATTTTATGTCGCTTACTAAAATATATAAATTTAATTAATTTTAGCAAATGTGGAACAACAATCTATAAGTCTACCAATTTCAACATTAAAACCTTTATTGCAAATTCTTTTCTTATTTTATTCTCCTTTTCTGATTAATCATTTTCTTCATAAAAGCTTTAATCTAATTAAAGTTATTTATTTTTTAATTAAATTTTGTCTTTATTTTAATCAAATTTGGTTAATTATTCAATTTATTCTTCAGTCTATTATTTTTATCGATTTTATTCAGGTTAAGATTCATCTGAACTAATTTATTATTAATTTGCTTCCATAGCTAATAAATCTGAATGAACTATTTTAATTTATTATATAATAAGTTTTAATACTTTTGAATTTTAAATTACTAAGTTTTTTATCTATCTACAAAGATTATATTGGATTCTAATATTTTATAAATCTAAATGATGTAAATTAAATCTTTTCATACCATCATCAGCTAATTTATTAGTAAAATATTAAAGCAATTTTAATATAATTTTTTCATCGTTATCTAATTTATTAATATCAGAATTAGTAATGATTTCTTCACTAGAACTCTTATCTTTTTCCAACTTATTATAAATTCTATTTAATTGCTTTTATAATGCATCGCAATAATTTATACAAATTTTATCTTTTGATATAATCACATAAGATAGAATTTAAGGAAATACAACTCTTCTCTCAATTATGTATATTAAATATTCTCTAATTTATTATATATCTTAATCTATAGATGCTTTTTATGATTTTTGATCACAATATAATTGATTGGATATTCCATTTGATTCTTGGTTTAGATCTTAAAATTTATGTTATTGAGATTGATTAACAATTTGAACTTCCTTAATTTAATTCATCAAATAGGCATTCTAATAGTTTTAAGTCTATTTTTCTAGAGTTTTTTAGTTTTTCTTTTCGATCATAATTTTTAATTATTTTTACTGTTCCTAATTTTTAGAATGAATCAGCAAAAAATAATATATTTGCAGAATAAATAAAGGATTTTTTAATTATTACAATAAATTAACCAGTGTATATAATATTTGATTTTAATTAATATTCTTTTGTTTTAAAAAGAAATTGAAATATTAAATATTTATAGAAACCAAAACAAATTATAATATGAGATTTTAAATCAAATATGCTCTGAGATCAATAATCTAAGTTATTTTATGAATTTATTGTTAACTATAAATAATATATATATTTCTTATTACATTGATAATGAAAAAAGAATAAATTTAAATCGGAAACATTTATAAAGTTGTGTTAATAATTCAAGTGGTTTATACAAAGCTTAATAATAAAAGGTGAAATTTCGATTATTAGCATCGGAATTTCTGTAATTTAATGAGTTTGAATAAATCAGTATAATTACTAATGTAATATTTTTATTTTTATATATGATTTTATCTGAAAGAAACAAGCCCAACATGTTATTGAAAAGAAAATACAAGCAAATTTCATTATCTTAAGTATTAAAGAAGCCAATGATAATAAAATCCTTACCTCCAATATTTGTAACATCAGTTCAGAAAACTAATATGAACACACAATAAAAATAAGAAAATTGTTAATCTCAAAGACTTTCCTAACCATCTATTTTAAATAAGTTTGATGGTTTGGGAGCAATAGGATAATCATATTCTCCTTTAGAAAAATATCCTCCATATTAACAAATAGTTTTATTGAGCAGTAAAAAATTGGACATTCAAGATAAAAAAAAATACACTAATTTTAGAAAAATAAATGTTAAACCAATATAAATATTAACATAAAAATGCTATACAGAAGTAGAAGTTCAAATTGACAAAGTAAATAAATGGTCATAAACTACATTTGATGAAGATTAGTTACTTGAGTATTTAAATAACTGAATAAATAAATGAAAATAGAACTGATTTTTTCTGTATGTGAGTCTTTTGTTATAAACTATAATTATTTTAATGAAATTGTTATTAAGTTTATTTTTTTGTTGGAATGCTTATGCATTTACAGATTAAATGATATCATGAGAAGAACTAGCAAAATTTGATGTCAAAAGTGTTGACTGCACAAAGTAAGATTAAATATCTTTGATTGAAAACAAATTATATTATTGGTTAATACATTTAAAAGTTATCTCCAATGAAATTAAATATTAAAATCTATTGTGAATCTATTAACTTCAAAATAAAATCGATTTCTAGAAGTTCAAACTTAAATTTCAGGAAAATAATTGATGAATTAATTACATAAATTAGAATTAACTTTAACAAAAAGTAAAATTGGATTAGCATAAGTTCAATTACTTAAGGAATAATGTAAAGATTTAGATTAAGAAATCACAAGTTTTATAAAATAAATAGATCCTGAAGAAGGAACTTAAGCAAAAAAAGGAGTATGTAAAATATTAAAAAAGTATATTAATAATCTCAATAACTGTAAATAATAATGTTTTAATTCTCTTATTATAATTATTAAAATAAAAGGATAGATTAAAGACTTGGAAATTATTAGAGATAATTGTTAAAATGGAAAAGTAAGTGGAATCAAAGTCATAATAAATGATGGAGAATATCAAGATTATCAAGTAGCATCAGATCGCACAACTGAAAAATAATGATTTTTAATAAATATTGATTAATCCAAAAGAATTATAAGCTACATTATTTTATTAAATGGATTATACATTTATATAAAATAGTGGGAATTTCAATTTTTATGGATTGTTCTCCTATTTTAAATTATCTTTTTAGCAAGATTTACAGTTGAGTTAAATGATTTAGAAAGTAAAGGAAGATAATAATATTCTTGAAAAAAGAATATGTGATCCAGAATTTTCATATAATCCAAAATTGTTTTGTATCAACAACTATCCTAAAAGTTTTAATTTAAACAATATCATCATATATTCACAAAAAGATACTAGGTAAAAAATTATGTCTTGCAAATTATTTGGGCCTTAATTTAAAGATTAGTATTTTTATGTTTTAGGTTTACGATCTTTACTTTATTAACCTATTACTTTTGAGTAAAGTATTTAATATATGTGTATATTCTCAAACTTAATTTAGCCAAAAGATTATATCCTTGGGTAGCATTCGATGTTTTTGTAAAAAAGAAATAATTAGTACTATTTTTTGATTTTATCGATCACGTTTATTGTGAAATATATGATGGTGAATAAACTAAGATCATTCATTTTGTTTAATTAGAAGTAAAAAATAGGTGATTATTAAGAAAGTGACTTATGGATTTTAATTGGATGAAATCATAGTAACAAACAATAATAAATGCATTATATATAGAGCAAGATATTAAGAATAAAGAAACTATATTGCAGAAGTGTTTCGTTTTGCTATTGCTAAAGATCTTGAAATAAAATTAATGTCTCATTTTATAAATCCTAATGATTCTGATTTTAGAGCAAAAATGATAGAACAAGAGAATGTTATAATTTATTATTTATTTTAGAGTTTAAAAGTAGTATAACAATCAACATTTAAATTAATAAGAAATGATAGAGTCATTCCTCCTTCACCTTTCCTTACATATAAAGGTAGAATAATAGGTGATTATTTATAAACACCTTTACATGGAAATTTTACTTATTATATTAGTTTAGGTTAAAATAACATTGTTTAACATAAGTATTCACAATATTTTATTTCAATAATTCCTTATATGTCAGATCAATTCTATATGGAAGAAACATAATGTTAAACTTGTTTGGGATTGCATGTTGGTAAATAATTAAATTATGCTTATTTTGGAAGTTCTTTAGAAAGAGAAAACTTTTCAAATGTTATTAAAGCAAGAAAGAGAGGATTGATTAATTTAGATGTAATATTTATCCATTTTGAAGAAGATAGTTTAGATAGATTAGTTTAATTTAAAAGAATTAAATTAAAAGAAATAAATTAAGCAATTGAATAGACAGAATTATAACTAAAATAATTATAATCAATAAAAAATGAATTAGAAATGGATGTGATAGAAGGAGAATTGAATTCAGCAGTAAAATAAAAATACAGTAGTTTAATGATATAATCACAATCCTTATTACATGAAGTATCAGGATTAAATTCACCTAGCTTTTAGTAATAAAAATGATAAAATATAATTAATTTTATTTTTTTAAGCTTACTTTTATTATATTTTTTAAGCTTTTTTAAAGAAATATTCTTTGATATCGAATAAATTATTGAGTAGATCAATAAAATTATACTTAATATTCAATCAAATTCTTCTACAATTAATTAGATTTTAGTCGAATCTGTAAACACATCACTAATATTTTCATCTTTTTTGTCTTTTAATGATAATCTTGGGAAATTTTGAATTAAATCTATATTTGAATTAGGATCATTGAAACAATCATCTTCTTAACTCAAAGCAAAATCAAAGATTGACTAAAATATTTAAATAAATATACCTAAATTTTATCATCTAAATTAAATCTTCTAGTTCTGGTTGCATTTATAAATCTAAATAAAATTTCAATTCCATCTTCACCTTCTGGTTCATTTGGTAAGTTTGATAACATTGTAGCTTTTTGTAAAAGTCTTTATTCCTATAATTAATTTATTTAATACACTTAATTATTGTTATTAAACTAATTTATTTTATTCATTTTATATTATTTCTAATTCTTTTCTTTTTTTTTCTGAAGCTAATTACTCAGCAATTCTATATGCTTCTTATTGTTATTAAATTAATTATTCTCTTTCTATATCTTGCTACCTTGTTTAATTATATTATTATTATCTTTAATATTAATAACCATTATAATTTGGTAAATATTATGAAGGACCATCAACTTCTTTTTTTATTGAATCCTCCAGAATAAATTATTTATTAAATTAACCTTTAATTTATTTTAATTTTGCAGCTAATTCTTCGAAGTTGCTTTCAGGTGTCAAATTAATTGTATCCATTAATACAGCTTACTAAGTTAAATCTAATCTGTAGATTAAAATAGTTGGAGGTTAAGGTTTTACTGGCAATTATTCATACACTTATGGACTTTCCAAAAATCCAACAATTTAATAATTTTTATTAATTATTTATGCTAAAGTTTTACTGCTTATCATTTTTTAAAATGTATATAAAGATTATTGATTATGTAAATATATCAATAAAGGTTTTGCCTCTTCATGTGCTTTTCTTATATTATCAGTAAAGTTGCCCATTTAAAAATTAATAGTTGTTTAAATCTATTGTTTTTAAAGATAACTCTAAAAATCTAAACCATGATTTGGCCCTTTTTTAACTTGAATAATAGAAAATTCTAAATACATAAATAGGTGATAACATTCCAGCCATATTTAAAAGTCTTTTTTAAAATGCCATCATCATTAGCTCTTTTTTACTCTTGATATAATTTATATCTCTCCATCAAATTTGTATCTGGAGCTGATCTCTACCTTATTAAATCTGGAGGTGGATTATTTTAATTGAAAATCATTGTATTCACTAATTCTAAGAATATTTATACCATCTTTCACATCTTGTTAACCTAAATGTTTCTGTTGATTTTAATGTTATTATTATGATGATGCTTGAGATTAAAAACTTGATTATGAATTCAAACTTGGATGACCTTCTAAATCATAAAATAGTTGGATAGCACTCTATATATAGATTCATATAATAAACTTCTAAATTATTGTTACTCATCTAAAAATATTATAAGGCTTTATTTTCATCTTAACATCCCGTTATAAACATAAATTCAATGATTTCTTTTTCTTAAGAAGGCTGCATTAATTAAAATTATTTATATTAATTTGCTTAAATCACACCAGTATTTAGCAGTCAAGAAATTAATATGTTTTATATTCATTCAATAAAATTTATTCATGCTTCCTATTAACATTTTTTCTATTATCTAAATTATTTAAGAATATTTGAACCAAAAAGAAATTTCTTCTATTCTCATTAAAATAAACTAAGAATTTCATTGGTTTGACAATTTATATTACTATGCTACTTTCTTATTATTTAACAGGAAAGTGATATTACATTATTTCTAATAAAAGAATAGTAGCAATTAATTTAAGGTCAAATAAAATTGAAAAAAAATTTATATATAAGACAAATTTTCAATAATTAGATTGATGTATGGAAATTTTCAAATTTTAAATAAATGATATTGTTTAATAAATTAAATTACTACGATATAAATATTAAAGAATTTAATAATAATTAATAAAGATTATACAAAAATAAAACTCAAAAAAATTTTAATGATGCTTCTAATTCCAAGAGAAATTTAGAATATTAATTCTGTTTAATTTAAATTTTATTCATTTATTCCTTTAATTTCTTATTTAATTCTAATTTAGTTAATTCTCTATTGATTTGATTGATTGTAAATTATTCAATTTATGATAGAACAGTTTTTTAGATATTTGTTAAAGTGACTGATAAAATTCCTTTCTCAGCTAATCTATTTAGAAATGCCATAAATGTAAAAACAAAATATTTGTTATCAGTAAGAAACAAATGAATTTATGTTGATGTCAGTTGATTATTTGTATAATAGTCTGTTAATGTTTTGGATTTATTTAAAATAAGATTCATAGCAGTTTATTGATCTATTTATTCAGTAAGTTATAAAGGTTACTATTATACTTTTTATGTGGCATATCGATTAAATCTCTTTCTTTGTCCAAATTATTTATTTGGTAATTCTTCGCTCTATTATTTTTATAAAGATTTCGTCAATTCTTATAAATTGGAGTTACTTAATTTAGGTAATATTTGATTGATTGATCCTTTATGAGCCAGTCTAAATTTAGTATATTAGGTTTTGCTAGTTTCAGCTTCTGGAGTTCGTTTTCCACTTTATGTAGATTCATTTTATTCTAATTCATCTCCATCTATTGAAGTTCTAAATTCTTATTATTTCTTAAGTTCTTTAATTGTTTTAACAGTAGTTGATTATATTATATTTTATTCCATTTATTATTTCATAAATTATATTATTATATATGTAATAAAATACAAAATTATAATATAGAGTAGTGATCAGCTTCATTCATTACTTTTAAA